>WSYQ01000816.1:0-42079 GCA_011426435.1 Lysiphlebus fabarum
AAGTTTGATATATCTCGAAATTTATTCGATAAATATTTCGATATGTTACTATCGATATATCGAAAAATATCGATCCTAGAAAAAATGTATAAATCGATTTAGAATCGTCTTTTTGAGACATAAAATTTCGATATATCTCGAAATTTATTCGATAAATATTTCGATATGTTACTATCGATATATCGAAAAATATCGATCCTAGAAAAAATGTATAAATCGATTTGAAATCGTCTTTTTGAGACGTAAAATTTCAATATATCTCGAACTTAATTCGATAAATATTTCGATATGTTACAATCGATATATCGAAAAATATCGATCCTAGAAGAAAAGTATAAATCGATTTGAAATCGTCTTTTCGAGACATAAAATTTCGATATATATCAAAATTTATTCGATAAATATTTCGATATGTTACTATCGATATATCGAAAAATATCGATCAGATAAAAAAAGTATAAAATACATCGATTACCTCTCGAAAAGAAGATTACAAATCAATTTATACATTTTTTCTAGGTTCGATAGTTTTCGATATATCGATAGTAACATATCGAAATATTTATCGAATAAATTTCGAGATATATCGAAATTTCATGTCTCGGAAAGACGATTCTAAATCGATTTATACATTTTTTCTAGGATCGATATTTTTCGATATATCGATAGTAACATATCGAAATATTTATCGAATAAATTTCGAGATATACCGAAATTTCATGTCTCGAAAAGACGATTCTAAATCGATTTATACATTTTTTCTAGGATCGATATTTTTCGATATATCGATAGTAACATATCGAAAAATGTATCGAATAAATTTCAAGATATATCGAAATTTCATGTCTCGAAACGACAATTCTAAATCGATTTATACATTTTTTCTAGGATCGATATTTTTCGATATATCGATAGTAACATATCGAAAAATGTATCGAATAAATTTCAAGATATATCGAAATTTCATGTCTCGAAACGACAATTCTAAATCGATTTATACATTTTTTCTAGGATCGATATTTTTCGATATATCGATAGTAACATATCGAAATATTTATCGAATAAATTTCGAGATATATCGAAATTTTATGTCTCGAAAAGACGATTCTAAATCGATTTATACTTTTTTTCTAGGATCGATATTTTTCGATATATCGATAGTAACATATCGAAAAATATATCGAATAAATCTCGAGTTATATCAGGGTTGTAGAACTCGAAAAGAGGTATTCGATGCGCTTTATACTTTTTTTCTACGATTAATATTTTTCGAGATATCGATAGTATTACATTTTAAAATTTAAAAAAAAAAAAATGTTGGAATACCTCTTCAGTCTTTATATTCGCCTAATATAAATTCAAAATTTTTGAAAAAAAAAATCCGAAAATTGAAAAAAAAAAAAAAATTTAGATACCTCTTCCGTCATTATATTTGCCTAATAGAAATTCAAAAATTTTTTTGAAAAAAAAAAAATTGAATACCTCCTCAGTCATTATATTCGCCTGATAGAAATCTAAAAACTTTCGAATTTGTAATAGGAGAATATAATGACCGAAGAGGTATTCGATTTTTTTTTTCGAAAAAATTTTTTAGATTTCTATTAGGAGAATATAATGACCGAAGAGGTATTCGATTTTCTTTTTCGAAAAAATTTTTTAGATTTCTATTAGGCGAATATAATGACTAAAGAGGTATTTGAATTTTTTTTTTTTTGAAAAAATTTTCGAATTTTTATTAGGCTAATATAATGATCGAAGAGGTATTTGAATTTTTTTTTTTTCGAAAAATTTTAAGATGTGTAACTATCGATATCTTGAAAAATATCGATCTTAGAAAAAAAGTATAAATCGATTTGAAATCGTCTTTTCGAGATCTAAAAGTTCGATATATCTCGAAATTTATTCGATAAATATTTCGATATGCCACTGTCGATATATCGAAAAATATCGATCCTAGAAAAAAAGTATAAATCGATTTGGAATGGTCTATTCAAGAGGTAATTGATGCATTTTATAATTTTTTTATCGGATCGATATTTTTCGATATATCGATAGTAACATATCGAAATATTTATCGAATAAATTTCAAGATATATCGAACTTTTAGATCTCGAAAAGACGATTTCAAATCGATTTATACTTTTTTTTTAGGATCGATATTTTTCGATATATCGATAGTAACATATCGAAATATTTATCGAAAAAAATTCGAGATATATCGAAATTTTATGTCTCGAAAAGACGCTTCTAAATCGATTTATACATTTTTTCTAGGATCGATATTTTTCGATATATCGATAGTAACATATCGAAATATTTATCGAATAAATTTCGAGATATATCGAACTTTTGGATCTCGAAAAGACGATTTCAAATCGATTTATACTTTTTTTTTAGGATCGATATTTTTCGATATATCGATAGTAACATATCGAAATATTCATCGAAAAAAATTCGAGATATATCGAAATTTTATGTCTCGAAAAGACGCTTCTAAATCGATTTATACATTTTTTCTAGGATCGATATTTTTTGATATATCGATAGTAACATATCGAAATATTTATCGAATAAATTTCGAGATATATCGAAATTTTATGTCTCAAAAAGACGATTCTAAATCGATTTATACATTTTTTCTAGGATCGATATTTTTCGATATATCGATAGTAACATATCGAAATATTTATCGAATAAATTTCGAGATATATCGAACTTTTAGATCTCGAAAAGACGATTTTAAATCGATTTATACTTTTTTTCTAAGATCGATATTTTTCGATATATCGATAGTAACTTATCAAAAAATATATCGAATCCATTTCGAGATATATCGAAGTTTTAGGCCTCGAAAAGACGATTCTAAATCGATTTATACATTTTTTCTAGGATCGATATTTTTCGATATATCGATAGTAACGTATCGAAATATTTATCGAAAAAAATTCGAGATATATCGAAGTTTTAGGCCTCAAAAAGACGATTCTAAATCGATTTATACATTTTTTCTAGGATCGATATTTTTCGATATATCGATAGTAACATATCGAAATATTTATCGAATAAATTTCGAGATATATCGAACTTTTAGATCTCGAAAAGACGATTTCAAATCGATTTATACTTTTTTTCTAGGATCGATATTTTTCGATATATCAAATGTAGAACATCTTAAAATTTTTTGAAAAAAAAAAATCCGAATACCTCTTTGGTCATTATATTAGCCTAATATTTTTCGAAAATTTTCGAATTTCTATTAGGCGAATATAATGAGTGAAGATGTATTCGAATTTTTTTTTTTTCAAAAAATTTTTGAATTTCTATTAGGCAAATATAATGACTGAAGAGGTATTCGAATTTTCTTTTTTTTATAAAAATTTTGAATTTTTATTAGGCAAATATGAAGTTCGAAGAGGTATTCGAAGTTTTTTTTCTTTCTCAAAAATTTTCAATTTTATCAGGCGAATATAATAACTGAAGAGGTATTCTAATTTTTTTATTTCGAAAATTTTTTGATTTGTATCAGGCTAGTATAATGACTGAAGAGGTATTCGAATTTTTTTTTTGAAAAAATTTTCGAATTTCTATTAGGCAATTATAATAACTGAAGAGGTATTCGAATTTTTTTGAAACTAAATGATTTTATCAAAATTTTTTTCAGAAAAAGTTATATCCAGGTTGTAGAAATCGAAAAGAGGTATTCGATGCATTTTATACTTTTTTTTAGGATCGATATTGTAAATGAAAAACAATATAAAATTTTTAAAACAATTACATTTATTTTCTAAAAATAAAAACAAAGATAAAATTGAAAAAAAAAATTAAATAATTCAACATAATTCAAATAATTATACATTTAATAAATTCTTTATTTTTTTTTCTTTTTTTTACTTTTATTTATTTCTTTTTTTAACTACAATACACATGTATTTTAATTGAAAATGATTTCATTATTAATTTGAAAGAATGCCAAAAGACTAGAGAAGCAAAAATAATTTAATTTTCATAAAAAACAAAATAATAATTTTTTTAATAATCACAAAAGGCTTGAAAGAATAGACAATAAAAAATAATTTTTTTTTTCTTTTTTTAAATATTACAAATAATGCCTTTTTGTGTAAAAAAAAATAATAACACTGTGTGATAATAAAAACAATTTTTTTATTATTAAAATTAAGAGCTATACAGCTTGATATTTAATTCTAAAAAAAAAAAAAATGAACAAGCTGAAACTGAATCAAGTAATCAGTCTCCTAATTTAGCCTATCAAAAAAATAAAAAAAAAAAAAAATGATTTTAAAATATATATTACGAATTATGAAAAAAACAATAAAGTCAGTTCATCAAGTACATAGTTTTTCACAAAAATTATTAAATAAAAATTAAAATATTATTAATTTTTATGTTTGATGTATTTCCGGTGCTGGCAATGGAATTGGTTCATTTGAAATTGGAGTTTGATTTTTAATTTTTTTCATTTTTTTTAATGTTTTTTTATCATCATTATTATTATTTTTATTTTTTTCATTATTATTAATTTTATTATCATTATTATTAATTAATTCAGTTGTTTTATTTGTTTGTTGAATTGGTGCAGCTTCCAATGGAATAGCAATATTTGAATCAATAATAATTTTATTATTATCATCATTTTCATTATTAATTTTATTATTTATATTATTATTATCAATTGGTAATTCATTTGATTTATCTGATGTTGATTGTACTGGTGATAAACTTGTTGGTCCAGGTGGTAATGGAATTGCTTTATTAGAAATATTTTCATCTTCAGACTTTTTATCAATTTCCATTTTTTCTACATTATCTTGTACTTTTTCAACTTCAGGAATTTGTTGTGTATCCATTGGTTGTTGTTGCTGTTGTTGTTGTTGTTGTTGTTGTTCATTAATTTTATTATTAATTTGATCACCACCAATTGGTGCTTTTGATTCAAGTAAACTAATTGAATCTTGTATACTTTTAATTGCATTTTTTCTAGCTTGTCTTACATTTTCTTTTCCTTCAGTATCAATATCATCTAATTTTATTAATTCACGTGTTAACATTTCATCAAGATAAATATATTGTTTATCTTTTCTTGAATCACCATTCCATAATTTTACTTGTTCAGTCAATGAATTAACTTCATCTTGTACTAATTTTACTTTTTCAAGTGCATCAATTGGTACTGTTTGTTTACGTATTTGTGGTTCTGTTGTATTAATATTATTATCATTATTATTATTATTATCATGTTGTTTTGTATTTTTTTTTGTTGTATTATTTAAATTATCATTAATATCATTATTATTATTATTAAATTTATTTTGTCGAAAACCAGTTGTTGGAGGATTTGTTTGTTGTGTTGTTTTACGTAAACCAGGATGATCAAATGTATCTCTTGAAAATTGATCTTGAAAACCAGACCATGGATTATGTTTATTAACATAATGTTGATTAAAATGTGATGGTCTTTGAAAATGTGGTGGTGAATGAAATTCAGGTGGTATATCATATTGTGTGTTATCACGATGAAATCTTGGTGGTGGTGATGGTTGTTGTTGATGATGATGATGATGATAAATTGGTTCATCAATATTTTTTGGAACAACTGGTGTATCACGTCCTTCAACAAATATTGGTATATGTCGTACATTTGATGGTTGTGATGATGGTTGTTGTTGTTGTGGTAATGATGATTGTTGTTGTGATGATTGATTAATTTTTTCACCAGTTAGTGGATTAATTTGTGGTGTTATATCAACACGTGATACAAAACGTGGATTATTATTTTGTATATTTTGATGTTCATTTTCAGTACCTTGACGATTTTCTGGTGGTGCTGACATTGAACGTTGACCACGATTATCTTTATCTTGATTCATAATATTGTGACGATGTTGACCAATATCAACAGTATTACGTAAACCGTAATGAGGAATTTTAGTATTATTATTATTTGTTGTTGTTGATGATGTTGTTGGTTCTTGTTGTTGTTGTTGTTCTGGTTCACCGTGTGATGATACACCACTGGCACCACTTGCTGCACTTGTTGCACTACTACCACTAGCTTGACTACGTGTATCTTCGTCTTGATTATTTGATTGATGATGATTATTATTATTAATATTACTATTATTATGTGATGAACCACGACGACGATTTCTTAAACTACCAGTAAATGGTGCATCACCCCAAGCTGGTCCTAAAAGATGATCAGCAAATTCTGGATGTCTTGCTGCTAAATCATCTAAATGACTTCTAATATCACTACGTCGTCCAAAACCTTCGTCATCAAATGGAAAACCCTGTAATTTAAAAGAAAAAAAAAAAAAACAATTATTATTTTAAAAATTATGACAATATGACAAAGCATTTATTAATGCAAAAAAAAAAACAAGATTAATTGAGTTGTATGTATTATCTAGAATATCAAAATGATAAGTCGTTGGTTTTTTATTATGTTAGTATAATAAATAAATATATGTGTGGGCGATTTATTCTCAACTTTCGTCACGGCCACGAATGCGTAATTTTTTTAAAACGTCACTACTAAAACAAAATATATATCTGAACTTTGTTTCATCTTTATTATCACCTTATGTTGATAAAAAAAAAAATACATTCTATTAATTTTAATAATTTTAATAAATAAATAAACAACTAAAAATTATTTATTAATTTTAAAATTAAAATTCAATGATAATCTTTAGAGAAAATTATATTCTTTCATCAAATTTTAAATTTATAAATAACCGGAAATATATGTAAATATAACTATATATTTATATATTTTATATTATTATTTAAAATTATAAAGAAAAAAAGAAAATAAAATTAAAGTTGTAGTCGTTTCTTGTATCCATTTAAAGACATTGAAATCATGCTTGTTTCCGCAATATTCTGCGGAGGTTCAAAATAATAATGATTCAGACAAAAAAAAAAAAAACTTTTAAAAAATTACATATAAATAAAATAAAACAACATACATGATTTTTCCATCATAAGACATATTTTTTTCTTTATGTTATATTTTTTTACTATTTATGTATAATTCTTTATATTATTTTTAAAAAAACTCTAAATAAAGAATTTAATGATGATTTTATATATTTTTTTATTTAACAAGTAAAATAAGTAATTTTATCTTTGTTAAAAATTATTATTATTTTTTTTTTTTTGTGTCTGAAATTGGTCACAGGTGTATAAACAATAAAATTCCACGAAACAAGAGAAAAAAAATATATTAAAGTACAGGTGTTTAAATTAATTTACCTTGTGATATTATTAAAGAATTTAATAATGTCAATAAAATCCGATAAGAATAAAACAACTCGTTATTTTATTAAAATAAAAAATTGAAATATTATTTAATAATTTGACATATTAAAAATCATTTTAATGAATATAATTATTCAAGTATTGATTAACAATTATTATATAAACTAATTGACACAATAAACAAAAGACAATTAGATGAATATCTTTTTGTCAAGTTAATTATCATAAATGAATCACAATTTATAATTTATTTATTCAAAATCAAGGACAAGTATTTAAAATACTAAATTAATTATTTATTTATTTATTTATAAAATTTATTGGCACAATACTAAATAACCAGGTATGAATTTAAAAAAAATCATTTAATTAATTAAAATTTATTCACACGTGTTGTCTGTAATATATAAAAAACAAATATATAAATTTATAACATATTTATATGTTATAATAAAAAAAAAAATATATATAAATATATATATATATATTTTATTTAAAAAAAAAAAAAAAACATGTGATATACTGAACAATATTCTGAACAACATTCCATAATTTTTCATACTACCTTTTATGAATATTTTTTATTATGATTTAATTTTTATTGTAAAAATAATATGACGTCATATTATACGTCAATTTAATGTGGGAGTATTTACATTGAATACATATTTCAAATATTATTTAAAAAAATAAAAATAAATAAATAAATAAATCATTTGTTTATTTAAAAAAAATTCATTAATAAATAATAATTTTATTTTTTGTTTTTCTCTTAAATTTAATTAATTTATAAAAATAAATATATAAAAATTAATTGATTATTATAATAATATATATTTTCTATTTAAAAAAATTAATTTTTTTCAAAATAAATATTTATTTAAGTATTATTTAAGTGGGTTAATGTCAAAGTATCCAGTCGTGCACCTCGATGAAAGTGGGCCATGGCTGATGCTTCAAGTGCATTTATCCATTTTTTATTTCAATTTAATATTATTTTAAAAACTATATATTAATTTTAATAATAACAAATATTATATCAACAATTATCCTAATGATAATTGATACTTGTTGTTGTTATTATTTATTTTTCAAATTTATTCAAGACCTAGTTCTATTGAGTAAGATCATACCTGATATGCAAGTGAGATCATTTATTTAAAATAGAAAAAATAATAATAATAAATATAAAAAACAGTATAATTATTATCTTTTTAAAATTGTTTTGTATTTTTTTTTATATTTTTATTTATTGTATTGATGTATTAGTTACCAAATTACAACTGTAATTTATTTGTCGGCATAAAAAAATAATATATTTAAATTAAAAAAAAATAATTATTTAATGCATATTGAATTGTTAATGAGATACTTGAAATTATTATTGGTATTTTGATGATTAATACAAGTACATGTGATAAATATATATTACTTTGTGAGATAATCCAATCGTATAGTTATTTTTTAAAATGAAAGGGATATTATATATTATTATGCAATTTTTCATCATCAAATGAATATACCGCAATAAAATAATAATTACTTGTTTGTTATTTGTTATTTAAAATATTATTAATATTTATATTTTTTTATATATTTAATTAATTTTATTAAATATTTTTTTTTTTGATTATATTTTTATAATTTAAAAATACATAAATACAGATAGTAAAAAATAAGATGAGCAAATGAAATAAAATAATTTTGAATTTTAAATTAAACACCCACGTGACAACTGTCAATATATTTTTGTTATTTAAATTGAAAAAAAAAAAATAAATAAATAAAATAACATAGAAAAAATAAAACGTCATGATTTTTTAACTCAGATTTACTCAGGTCAGTGGGTCCAAACTTATTATTATAATTTTTTATTTGAATAAATAATAATTAATTGTTTATTTTAGAATTTAAAATTTTTTTTTTTTACTATATTGTAACCGGTTTTAATATTTTGGTTATATTAAAATACATTACCCTGGATAATAATAACAAATTTACTATTAAATTAACATTGGTGTCATGTATAAAAATAAATATATTTTTTAAAATTCAAAACAAAGAAATTTATTTAACATTAATCACACACTTTATTATTATTAATTTTGTTATTTTTTTTTAACTTTTTTTTATTTAAAAGTTTAATTTATTTTAAACACTTTGATATATTTTATTTAACAATTAATTTTTAATATTTATATGATATTTTTTTGAAAATATACATTATATTTATATATAAAATTAAATTTTTAAATAAAATTTAAAAATGTTCTGTTTTTGGATAGCCACGTATATTCGCAGACACGACGATGACGACTGAAGTATTTATTCACGAGAATGTTGCAGATATTATTAGAAACTAGATGGCCCAAGTATATATGTTTTTCTGAAGGCTCAAATGTCCGTGGAAATATATCAGTATAAAAAAAAATTTCGAAATAAACAATATATATGAGAAAAAATTATAAAATAAACTATTTTTTATATTAAATTTTATTTTTAAATTTTTTATTAATAAATTATTGGTCTGTTTAATATCAATGAATACAATAAAACATAAATGAATAATATTATTTTTAATTTTTTTTTAAAAATATAAATAATTTAATCTATAAAACAGAAGCAAATTTTCTAAATTATTAGAATGTAATTTATTAAATAAATTAAATTAAAAATGATGAAAAAATTTGATTATATATATATAAAAGATTACACTAATTTTTTGATAATTAATTAAAAAAAATATGATAATTATAATTACAAAGGGTTATTTAAAATGATAATAAATATTTAAAAATCGAAATTTCTCGAATAATCTTGTTTAAAAAATGACCGTGTCGCGGTTGATCGATGATGGCGCCTTCACCGAGGTCAGACAATTTAAAAACATCATCGACGATGAAAACAAGGACGTCCGGTTTACGTGAGAGAAAAATAACCACAGAAATAATAAAATTTAAAAAAAAAAAAAAAAACAAATCACCAAGAAGATAAAAATAAATAATTAAAAATTAATTAAATTAAAAAAAAAAAAAATTATAATTTTTTTTTTATATCTTTTTATTACAAGCTATTAACCTAGTTTCTCATTTACTCCAGTAAACTATAAAAAGGGTTTATTTATTTTAAAAAAAAAATACAAAAAAAAAAAAAAAACAACTTACAAGGTCCAGATTTCTGCCAAATTTAGATGCAGTGTCCACAATTACAGGCGAATCCATATTTTTTTAAAAAATTTCTTCACTCAAAATTAATTGTTATTTTTTTTAATTTTAAAATTCAAATAAATCTCACAAATGTGAGAATAATTTTTTAAATATTAAAAACAAATTAAATTTCCCGCTTTAATTATGATTATACGATTCAAAAATAAAATGAGATTCAAAATTAAATTGTTAACTTAAAATAAAAAAAATTTTTTGTTATTATTAAAAAAACACACACTAATGAATTTTTTTTTTTGACACAAAACAATTACCGGCAATATAATCTTGTAATCTCCTTTAAAGTATCACAATTAAATGATAATATATTATCAAAAAAAAAAAAAAATTAATAATTACTCCCACTGAATAAAAACAGTTGGTACATTCACTTTCTCTTATTGATTTGATATTTAAACAACAAATGAATCACTCTTTTGTATATTTATTAATATATATTAATTAAAAAAATGTTTATATATTTAATTAAATTAAATGTTAGCTGCATGAAGTCAATGAAAATACTGACAGACAGTGAATGTGCGCACTCAATAACATATATATATAAAAAAATATGCTGATGGCGCTGATGTACCATTTGATATTCGAGAAACTGCGAGAATATATAAAAAAACTTGGGTGTTTGTATAAGAATTAGCCAGAAAGTTCTATTCAACATAGATAGAAATATTTTATATAAGTATATACATATATTAATATTAACAATGTTTTTTTTTATAAAAAATACTAGACATTGAGACATCAAAACAAGGAGCCCGACTGTCGGACGACACAGCTTTTAACATCTAGGATAAAATACTCCAAAATAAATTCAAATTAATTAAATACTTTTACATTTAAATGTGTTTTAATTAATAAATTTATAATTATTATATTTTAAATATTTAATTATAAAATCATCATGATTTTTTTTATATGTTTTTCTTGTTTTTTTAGTATTTTTTTATTTTTATTTTTTTTATTTTTCATTGGGATTCATCGACCGTATTCAATGACTACCATTTATAGTAAAGTGTTCCCTTCGATATGTAATACCCCTACCAGATTCAATGTGAATGCCATTTAACATTTAAAATAATATATAAATATATATTCATTATTTATTTAACTAATTATCTTCCTGATTTATCATTGATATCAATTTTAGAATATTTAAATTATTATTCATCATACAGATTTTTTTAAAATTAAAAAATATTAAATTAATATTTATAAAAATTATTTAAAAGAATTTTTGTATATTTTTATTTTTTTTTAAATACAAATTTTATTTGTTAAAAATTGGATTATTGCCAGTTTATTTTTTGTAGTCATGGTCGTACTTTCATGTGTAAAGAAAAAAAAAAATATATAAATATATAAAATTTTTTTGTTTAAATAAAATATAAATTTTACTAAGTTTATTATTTAAATTTATTAAAAATTAAATTTTAATTATTTAATTAATTTAATATTATTGGATTAATTTCAATTTTTATATTTTTTTATGAAAATTTAATTATTATTTAATTTATTATTTCAAAAATACTTATGAATTTTTTTTTTTGCTTTAATAATTTAATTTACACTTGAATAAATACTTAGTACTTAGTCATTCTTGTTTTTTCTCATTATTATTATATTTTTTTTTTTTGTTATTTTATATAATTTTTTTTCTAAACATGACGAGAGTGCTATTTTTGTCACTTTGTCAGTCAAACACTGACTGAGAAAATTTAAGTATTAAAAAAAAAAAAGAAAAAAGAAAAAAAGGTAATAAAAGTAATCTTTGTTTCTTTTTCATTTATTTTTCATTGTTAATTTTTTTTTTTTTATTGTATCTTTATATCCTGAACTGTCAGTTATTATTCTGATAGTTTTCAAGTATATGTGTTGAGTTGTTCATGTTACTGTCAACAATAAAAAAAAAAAAGAAGGATATAATTATCATAATAAGTTCAAAGTTTAATATATAAAATTAATAAAAAAAATAATTAAAATTTATATTTACAAGGTTTTTTTTAATAAATCAACATCAAAGTTGAATTTTAATTATAATTATTTTCACAAAAATAAATTGATGGGTGCAGCCAAATAGTTTTCAATAATTTATTAGAAGGTCAATAAATTTTTTTTATATAAAATCAATAACGCATATTACATGTAACTGGAGTGTATAATAATAAAAAAAATATATATATATTAATAAAATAATGTTAAAAGTATTCCAGGAATATAAAAAATAAAAAAGAAATATAAATTTTTATATGTATACATATATTTATTTGAGTAATAATATCCATAAATAAAAATGATAATATCAAGGAAACATATATTTTTTTTATTGTAGTTTTTTTATTTTATAATAAAATAATATGTTAAATAAAAATATTACGAGTGGCCCAATTGTGTCATGATAATCGATCTATACGTGAACAATAATTTAACATGATCTTGAGAAATAAAAACACGCGAAAGATGACCTTCATTTTATACCATCACCCAAATAAAAAAAATAGTTAAAAAAAAAATTAAATAACATTATACTATTTATTGTTATTTTTATTAATAAAAATTTTATGATTATTTATTTAAAAAATAATTTCTCTAAAATTAAAATAAACAAAATAATAAAAAAAAAATATTTAAAATTTAAAGTAAAATATAAAATTAAATTAAATTCAGTTAATTAAAATTAAAATAACAATAATTTTTTAAATAATATATATATATTTTTTTTTTAAAATCCAAAAAAAAATATCAATTTTTTTTCCAGGTTATGCCATCTATTGGATTTTTTATGTATTAATTGATAAAAATTTTACGCGGGAAAAAAAATAAATTTAAAAAGTTATTTAATTAAATTTGTTTAAAAAAATATATATAAATAATAATAATAATATTGATGATTAGTTGAAAAATATAATGATTGTAATTTGATGTTTTTAATTTTTTTTTATTCGATCTATAAAAGTAGGTGGTAGTCATCGATAATGATGATCGATGATCTACGTTGATCGATAGTACAACCAGGAGAGCATAAAGTATGAGGAGTTAAAAAAAATTTATCATTCTAACCAACACATAGTGAATCATCATTTTTATACACCTCAATTGGCATTTTTACTTACAATAAATATATATATATTTATACAAAGAATAATATTATTTTTTTTTAGTCATTTTAATTATCTTGTAAATTGAAATTTATATTTATTATTAAATTTATTTACAAGTTAATTAATTATAAGCTAAATTTTTTGTAAAAAATTAAAGCTTTAATTACCACTTAATAAAGAAAATTAAATTTTAATAATAATAAATATTTTTTTATACACAAAAATGTTAATTTATAATTTTTGAAATTTAATTTTTATAGTTTCAGGTAGACAGGTACCTCAATGCATATTTATTTTATAAATATAAATAGTTGATTTACATTATAGTTGTAAATATATATTGATACTTTCTATTTACAAGTCACAAAAGTATTATAGGGTGTGTCAAATATTTAAAAAAAAAAAAAATAAATAATATGCAAACCTCAATGAAATCTAGCAAATATAGTTTATCATTATCTATTATTTTTTTTAAAATGAATAATCCATCAATAAGTATAAAATTAATTTACAATTAAACAATTTAAAATATCAAAAAATATTTTTATGATTTATTTTATTTTATTTCTTTAAACAAAGATAATTTTTAGCTGACTTTTAAAATTGATTATGTTGATGCATTGTAAGCTGTGTGTGATCAGCTGAGTGTTACTTTTAAAAATAAATACTAAAAATAAAATATAAATGTCATGATGTTGTGTATATGTGTGTGTGTGTGTATAATTAGATCAAATATTCTAATCACTCATGCTTGTTAATAACACACATTGAATATTTTAATTAATTTTATTCATTTTTAAATTTATTCTTTATGATTTTTTTTTTTTTATTAATTTTTAATATTACACAATGTTTTAACAGTCCCAAGTCAACTATGTTTAATGCATCCCTTGTGTGTAGGCAAACTAGTCTAACGCCTACTTATTTTTTTTTTTATTTTTTTTGCAATAAGTATACAATTTTTTCATCTTTTTATTTTCACTTTACGCGTTCAAGTTACTTTTTTTTATTGAAAATAAACCGACACATGTTTGTCAAAAGGTTTTTGAACTTACAGTGTCAATGGAAAAACTGAGTGTAAATTTTTTTTTATTTGAATATATAAAAATGTAAAAAAAAAAAAAATTGGTCTTTGTTTTGAACCAATTAACAAGAGCTTTTACATTTTTACATTTGCCCTTTTAAATATATATACTTATATAACATTTTATATACTTGAATATATTTTTTTTATTTTTATCGTATTTTTTCTTTTCATGAAAAAAAAATAAATATATATTTTTCTCATTCAGTTTTTCATGAAGGGAAAAAAATCAATCAATCTTGAGAAGTGTCAATATTAACCAAGTACCATATGAAATTGAGTTTTCTTTATTTCCAAGTGTAAAGTAAAAATAATTTTGATAAAATTTCTTTCAAAAATAAAATCTATGTCTTAAAAAAAAAATAATAAAAAAAACCTCAGTTATAGTAATTATGTATCTAATTATTATAATTAATTAAATGACAATAAATGATTGTTGTATATAAAATTTAAATGATATTTATTGAGCAACAATTATCATCATGATAATAATTAAATTAAAAATTTTAATATTTATTTATAAAGATTAAAATATATATATATAATATATATAAATAAATAAATATAACACAGTTTTTTGGTAAAATGTGTGTTGCGAGGATCAATGGCGGCTATTTTGAGAATATATATTTTTTTATTTCGAATCGTCGAGAACATTTCTCTCTGACTTCTTAGCAAACAAAATTAAATTATATTGAAACCTAAAACCCTGTATTTTAAAATGTTATATAAATTTATAAACAATTGTTTTTTCAATTAATTAATAATTTCTAATATAATAATTAATTAGAAAAATAATTTATATTTAATAAAAAAAAAAAAAAGTTAGCAAGTGTATTTTGATTAATTTATTTTTGATAACAGGTGTAATACAATAGTAACTTTAATTGGAATATTGATGAGGAAAAAAAAAAAAATAAAAAAAGGGACATTTTATAAGCGACACATTGTCTGGAACAATTTAATCTGGCTCCCTATTTATCCATCCAGACTTTATCTTTATTTTATATACATTTATATGTATATGGAGCCTTTGAAAATTGGGGGATGTATTTGATATATAAAACTAAGGGGTAGATTTAATCGAACACAAGTCATCAGTTTTATTATATTTCAACCAAAAAAATTTATACAAAAATTCAATAATATATATTTATTTAACAATTATTTTCTATAAATAAATTTTTTAAATTAAAAAATATAACTTGGCGACCCCTTTCTGTACTATTTTACCTCCCACATATTACAAATAAATTTTTTTTTTATTTTTTTTTTAACATACTGCGTAAGTGAACAAGTAGAGTAGCTAAAATGTCAGGTCATGGTTAAATTTAATAGATGAAAATAATAAATAAAAATATATAATAATCAATACGTTGAGATAAATACTTTTAGAAATAAATCATGATTGGAACGAGGATATTACGAAAGACAAAATGCATTTATTTTTATCTGCCAAATGTCCAACAATTAAATATATAGATATAGGGGATGATTAATAAAATAATAAAAATAATTATAATTAATGTCGACACGTAATCGATTTTGTTATTATTTATATACTTTAATTATTTGAATAATTTTATTTGATATTATATTTCAAGGACAAAGAACAATATATATATATTACTTTTATATATTTTTTTATTTAATTTCCGGTGTGTAATGTTAAATTACCCCAATTTTCATTTGTCAAATTATTTTTTATGTTAATTTTATTTTTATAATTTCTAGGTATTTAAATTAATAATTAAAAAATATTAATTCTTAATTAATTTAAATAATAATAATAATTAATTTTTAATCTTTTATTTTATTTTGTTTTGACTATTTAAGGTAAATTTTTAAAACGATGATTCATTAAATTTTTTAATAGTTTTTATCACTGATTTTTAAGCTATTTTATCTATTCGTATTGTGTTTAATATTTATGATAAAAAAATTAAAAAAAAAACATTTATATTTTGTAAATATTACACGTGGATATTGACATGATGAAGTAACAAAAAAAAAGGATGGGTCAATATGATGTCATAAAAAATTCTTCAAGTGTCATAGAATAATTATATTGAGTCACCAAAAAAAGGCCCAAGGGTCTGGGCAATAATATAATTATAAATTATAATTTTATTTTATATTTTTTAATAAATATTCTAGTCACAAATTGTAGATTTTTATTTTTAAATAAACTTGATATTAATAAAGTTAAAAAACCTCAATAATAATCATTAAAAAATAAAGATTGAATTAAATTTTTTTTGTCAAGTTTTAATAATAAATGTAGATAAGATAATAGATTAAAAAAATATATATAAAAAAAAACAGAAAAAAAATAAATTTATATTATTAAAAAAATATAATTTTTAATTTTTATAAAAAAAAAAAAATAATAAATTATATTTCAAGATAATTATTAATATATAATTTACATTAATTTTCTTGTTATTAAAACTCAATGTAAGTCATTCATTTCAAAAGTCTGTAATTTATTTACACAAATTGCAGACTAGACAACTCATAGAATATATATTTTTTTATTTAATAACTAGATATATTAATAAATAAAATTATTAACAAATTAAAAAAATAAAAAATATTTAATAAACATGTCTGTTTATTTTTATTTTATTTTGAGAATTTTAATTTGTGTTACACAAAATGGCTTAATATTTATATTGTTTATTATAAAAATAAATAAATATTATTTACTTACACGTGAAAAATTACTTGCATGACGATCAAATGAATCTCTTAATTTTTTAGAACGATCAAAAAATGTTTTTTTATTATCAAAACGTTGTTTAAGATCTTCAAATAGCTCATCATCTGTTTTTTCTTGATTTTTATCATCGCCAAAACGCGGTTTTTCACGAAAATAAAATGACATTTTTTTTAATTTATATTGTTAATAATAATAATCACAATCACAAGTTATTATATAAGACACTATTTTCACACAAAAAAATAATAATAATTTTATTTAAAAGTTTTTGTCTCTCAATTTAATCTTTGAAAAAGGTTAAAATTATTTTACTTTTTTTATTTCCTTGTTTGTTTGTTTTTTTATATATATTCACAAGAGAATTGTTTTTTTTTTTTTTTCAAGATAATATTGTTGTTTTTTTTAGAGATAAAAAAAAAAAATTAATGATTGTTGTATTAGATGAAATATAATTATTATTAATACACAAACATTGTCAGGTATGGAAGTCGCGTTAACACTGAAAGTGACTCGCGCCAATTGTCGGTTGTTCATTACATTTCGATATTTTTATAGATACGATGTATTTTATCGAACTCGGTAATATCGAAAAAAACGATAGATCGATTATTTTATTTCGAGAAAAATTTTATTATTATTTTTTGTTTACTACGCATGTTTTAAAAAAATTATATAAACTGCGTCAATTCCGGCTAAATTTTAGCAGGCAACAATATTTTATCTAATTTATAAATAAATGTTAATAATTAATAAATATATTTAAAATAATAATTTAATTATTTGATAGATACTTTTTTCCATTTGTTTTTTGTCCAATTATCGACTTGATTTTACCATTTGTTTTTATTTTTTGATAAAAATATATAAATTTATTTATATTAATATACAATAAAATTATATTGTTGATTTATTTTATTTTTTAATACTTAATTATATTTAATATTCTAGTATTGTTAAATTAATTAATTAATTAATTATCAATGACATTTTGGCGGGATGATAGAGAACAGCTGATTGATAACAAAATGGCCGACAATAAATGTTTTTATTTTTCAATCTCTAATTGTTAACAATAATCACAGATAATTTTATCAAAAACAAAAAAAAAAATGACACTTTTGATTGTTATGATTAATAAAAAATATAAAGGAAAGAATTTTTTGTTGTAATTTTTATTTTTTTACCGATAAGCGCCATCTTTTCGAGGAAAAATAACGGTAGACAAAACTAGAGATAATAAAAGAAAGAGAAAGAAACAATGAAAAAAAAACATGAGCTATTGTGTTTTTGTATCTTTCTCCCGGCTTTATTTAATTTTTCAAAATATTTATATCATTAACACTCATCTCTACCACACCTCTAATACATAACCTGGTGTAGAAAAATAGAAAAAAAAGAAAAAAAAAAATAGTGGAAAATTCCAAGTAAAACAGAAATAAAAAAAGTAAAATAGTTGAAAAAATATATAATTTTAATAATGGCTAATTATGATGAAGAATTTTTTGTTGGAAAAAATAATACTCAGGTAAATAATTAATATAAAAATAATAATTAAACAAAGAAAAAAAAAAATGTTTATTTGTTTTTAATTATTCAGGATGATACAAATAAAACAACACTGTTTCCTTCAAAATTTAAATGTATTGTTTGTGATATCAATACATCAAATTTGGCAAAACTTCATCGTCATCAAATGACTGATCATACACGTGAAGAATTATCAATGTCATTAATTTCACTACACAGTTATATTTATCACAAACAATATTTTGAATCATCAAATTCAATAAATAATAAAAGTGATGATCAATGTCGTTATTATCCATTTTGTTCAACATTATTGAATGAAAATAATAAAAATCATTTAAATGGTGAATGGATAGCATTAACAAATAACACATCATCAATGAAAAAAGTTGAAACAAAACCACAAATAATAACTATTGATGATAAAAAAATTAAATCAAATAATATTAATACTAAAAATCAACAAGTTTATAAATTAACAAAATTACCAAATGATACAAATGCAGCTAATTTAAATGGTTCATTAACATCAACATCAACAACATTAACATCATCAAAACAATTAAATACTGGTACTTTATCACCATCATTACCTCATGATTTATCAATTGCAAAAACATTATTAGATAATAGTAATAAAATAAATTTAAAACGTCTTGGTACAAAAGAAAGTCGTCCAAGAAAATTAGCAACATTACGTTCAACACCAACAAGAAAACCAAACATTGATCGTTCAAGTATGCCAATAACAACAACAACACTTGGTTTAAATTTAACATTACAAACACAACCAGAACTAGATCCATCAATATCATTTTTAAGTAAAACAAATTTAGCAAAACATGATAATGAAGTTGATGGTAAACCAAAATGGGTACCAATACCATCAATTGAATCTTCAAATAAATAATTATTAATTTATATAGATAAATAAAACATTTGATAAAATTAAATAATTTAGATATTAAATATGACTCAATATTATTAATATTATTATTATTTAATATATTTTTTTTATCAAATTTGTTAAAATATATATAATCTAAAAAATACATTTAATTATTATAATAAATTTAGTAATAAAAAATAATAATAATAATAATACATACATACATACATACATCATTATACAAATTTATATTTTATGATTTTACATAATAAAATTTGTTGATATATTTATAAATAATAATATTTTGATGATATATAATTAATTGTAAATTTATTTATTAATAACAATCCATTGAATTATTAATTCCTTTTTGATTATAAACATTTATAATATCATCAAGTACAGAATCAAAACAAATTGTATAATTATTTAACCATTTTTTCTTTTCATTTATTAATAATTCAATATCATTATTTAATATATATGATAAAAAATTTTCTCTTGTTATATTTTTAATAATTTTATTTTCATGACTATTAATATTATCATCATAATTATTATTTTTATTATTAATATTTAATGAATTTTCATATATTTTAGTTAATAAATTTGCATCATTTGCATCAACAATTTCATCAAGTATTTTTTTTGTTGTATTATCATTATTATTATGATTTTGTTTATTAATAATAATTGATGTTTTTATAAAGCTTGTATCAATTGTTGGATAATCTTTTAATAATTTAGCTGGTTCTGGTTGATCAATTTTATATTTTAATAATATATTTTTAAGATTATTAATAATATCAGCAGATGTTTTAGATACTTCAAAATCACATTCATCATTTAATGTATTTATTAATACACCAAGACAATTATTATTAGCCATATTATCAAGTGCTTTATTTAATCTACGTTTAATTTCATATTCATTTAATGATACTATTTTTCTATCATCTTTTGAAAATGTTACATTTGGAAAATATCCATCAAGCATACCTTGATCTTGTAATTGTAATTTTATAAAATATCTCCAAAATTCAAGTGAATTTATTTTAACTTCCCAATGTAAATCATTAATAGCAGCATATGACATTGTATTTATAATATCATTAATTATTAATTTATTTAATTTTTTAAATATATATAATTCTTTAATTAATGTTATTATTTCTTTTCTAACAATAGCTTCTTGTTCATTATTATATAATTTAATTATTTTATCTGGTAAATTTAATTTTGATAATTCTTCATTCCATAATTTATTTATTTTAATTGTTGTATATATAAATTTTATTGCTGATGCACGTACATAACTTTCACCATCATTCATTAATATATCAATAGCAACTGTTAAAAATTTATGATGTATTAATATATCTTGAAATGCTGGATATTTATTTTCAGATATTATTGCTATTGTTGTTAATACTTCAAGTACACTATCACGTACTTCCCAATTTTGATCATGTAATCTTTTATATAATGTTGTACCAATATCATTCATATTACTATCTGATTCAACTAACAATGCTAAATTTGGTGGCATAAAATTTTGTATTGATAATTTACATAATTGTAAAGCTTTAACACAAAGCTAAAAATAAAAAATCATAAAAAAAAAAAAAAAATTATTAATATTTATTATTTAATTTATTATTAATATTAATATTAATAATAATAATTTAATTTAATATACTTACATTTGGTAAAGCACCAGGATTATTTAATATACCTTGTGCAAGATTTAATACACAAATTGTTTCTAAACAATCAACCCATTTAAATTGAAATTTATCAGTCATAATAGCAATACCATCAAGTAATGTTGGTAATAATAATGGATTATCAACAATTGGATCACCATCAAATATTGTTTTTATTTTATTTGTTTCATTATTATTATTATTTTTATTTGGCATAAAATTATTTAATGTATGTAACAAACTTTGAAATGTTATAACAGCTGTACTTCTATCCATAACATCAACAATTTCAATTAACATTTCAATTGATGCTTTACAAATATATTGTGCATTTAATTTTTCTCTATCCATAGCATTTTGAAGATCATAACATACTCTTTGTACTGGTTGACATGTAACATCAAATAATTTATCAATAAATAATTTAGCACAATCAGATTTTAATAATTCTTTTTTCATTAATGAACCCATTGGTGTTATCATAAGTGCAATATTTTGATGATCAAATTTATGTCCATGTGGCATTTCAAATGTTCTTAATGTTTGTAATTTTTTCCAATATATTAATGCTAATTTATTTGATCTAATTGAATCAATAATTAAACTTTTTTTAATTAATGTTATTTGTATTTTACAAAATAATTCACGATAATTTTCCCAACTAACAATATCAATTTTAATATTATCATGATCAAGACCTTTTTTTAATTTATAAAAACATAATAATATCCATAATGTTTGTATATTTTTAAATAAACGTGTATTTATCCATGCTTCAATAAATGCAATTGTACGTGATGTTAAATCACATATATCTTCAAACATATCTGGTATTGTATTATCCATATTTTTAAATAATATATTATCATAAATACTTGTTATTAAATCAAATGTTGTACATATTTGTTTTTGTTGATCTTCAATAACATCACTTAAATCAATACCATTTAAATTACCATTAAATTTATTATTTATTATTGGTTTTGTTATTTCAATTATTATATTTTTACAAAAAATATTATTATGAGATTCTTTATGTAACATTGTATAAATAAATTTATGTGTTTCTCTTGTTACATACATTGTTGGATTTAATTGAGCATATTTAACCATATCAATCCAAACACCTGAATTTATTATCCATTGACGTCCAATATTGTGATCAATAATATCAACAAGTAATGATGTGTATGCCATTTTCATTGATGCTGATAAATCATCATTTCTCAAATTAAATATCATAAATATATTATTTAATATATTATTGTTAATTATATCATTGAAATAATTTTCATCTTTTGATAATATTCCAACAAGTTTTAAAGTAAATACACCAACTGATTGACATGGTTTATTATCATCTTGACTCCAAATATTTAATGCTTCAATTATCCAATTTTTTAATAATTCATATTGTTTAGCTGTTGAATAATTAAAAAATATATAGGATACATGTATATTTAATTACAATAATTTATTGTTTAATTTTTTAAAATAATTTGTTTTTTTATTTGAGGTTATGTAAGTTGTTTAAAATTTAAACAAATTAATTTTATAATATTTACCTTCATTTTTGTTGTTAGCTAGATGAGTAAGTAGTAGATCCAAATATGTTGTTGATACAACATTATAATTTGGAAGCAAAAATAATTTTAACACTTCTGATAATTTATCATAATTAATATTTGATGTCATTTTTTTTTTTTTATTTTTTTTGCAGGATAAATTTTACTGTGAATGTCATAAGAAATGATTATTATTATTATTATTATTAAATTTATAAATACTTGAGATTTTATATTTATAATGAAAAAAAAAAAATAGATAAGTAATTGATTAAAATATAATGAAAAAAAAAAACTATCTTACTATAAATGAGTAGAAATATGTTGGACTATTGTCAATAGGACAATTATAAAAACTGCCTAAAAACAAAAAATGATTTGTCAATTTTTTTATAAGATATTTTCTATAAACCACTCAAATTAATCAGTAATAGATTATTGTATCACCACTTGAATGAATGACAATGACAATTTATATATTTTTGATATATCATCATATAAAAAAAATTATTATATAATCTCAACAATATTTTTATATACGCATCAATTATTTTACACAAATTTCAAGATTACTCTACAATTTATGTTGAAGAGGATATACCTATAACAGAGATGATAATAAAAATAAAATATAGGTATAAAAAACTATGAGGTGATATCAAAACAAACCAGATAGGGAAAAATAAAAATCCCTCATTTTTTTTTTAATGTTTTTTACATAAAAAAATAAAATAAATATATATTTATCCAGTATCAACTGACTGCAACTGACTTACTCCAACTTGTTCCAACTGACAAGTATATTGTAAACAAATTAAAAAAAAAAATATATATACAAACAATTACAGTTCAAAGTCTATATATTTAATAAATATATTAACATTTAAAATAAATAAATAATGAGTCGAGCAATAAATATGAATTGGTTGAGTTCATCAGAGGGTGAATCTCTTTTACATCATTTTTATGATCATACAAAAAAAAAACGTCGTATTTATGGTAAAATAAATTATAAATAAAAAACAATATATTAATAATAAAATAAATATTAATTATAAAATTAAATTTTAGGTATTTTAGAAATGCCATGTTTACCACCATCAATTGAAGAAGTTGTTAATTATAAAATATTTATGATTGGACGTGATACAACATCAGTTGTTTCAAGATTATCTGGTATTGTTGGTACAAATATTATAAATAATGATACAAATGGTATTAAAAAAACAATAATATATTGGCCAATTAAAATATGGGATAAAATAATATTATTTAAATTAAATTTTTGGAATACATCTGATAATAGTTTAAAAAAATATAATCATATATTACCAGCATGTAAAGATAAAGTTGATGCTATTTGTTCAGTATTTACATTTGATGATATTACTAGTTTTAATGATATACCATATTTAATGAATTCAATGGGTAATATTAAAGATAAACCAGCAAATATTATTATTGGTAGTAAATATAAACCATGGTCAACACAATCAGTTGTTGATGGACAAATTAAAGAATTTGAAATTAAATGGAAATTAAAAATTATTAAAATTGATGTTAATAAATTTTCAGCAAGACCAGAAATATTTGATGTATCATATCAATTAAATACTATTTGTAAAATTTTATGGAATCGTGATCAAGAATTTATAACAAAACAAATTGTTCAAGTTTAAATTTTATATAAATAATTATTTATTTATTTATTTATAATAATTTTTATAAAATTAAATTAATGAAAAAATCAATTTTTATTTTAAAATTATGCTGGTGTTAATTTTGTTATTGGATCAATCATACAATATAATCCAATAGCTGATGATGAAAAACCCAATAATCCAATCATACCTGGACTTAATTTAGTATAACCCAATGAATTTAATGGAATAAATAAATCACATATATTTTTAATAGTATCAAATAATACATCTTTATGATTTTTAATATCATAAATATTATGATAAATTAATTGTTTTTTATTTATTAATTTTTTTTTTAATTTATTATTATTTTCAATTATTTGTAATATTTCATAAATATCTCTTGTTATATTTATTATTATTGTTAATAACCAATATTTATTTCCAATTGTATTCCATTTTTCAAGATTAACATTAAATACACCAGCACGTCCAATCCATGTTATATGATCAGCAAATAAATATAATGCATTTGTTATTTTAGATATTGTTAATGTTATACGTATTATAATATCTGGATTATTTATTGTTGATAATGCTGAATATAAACTGTCTAGACATCTTCCAAGACGTAGTACTGAAAAATAATTTATAAAAAATCATATTAGTTATTGAGTTATATTATTTAATTTAATTCATTTTTATTATTACATTTTCTGAATGAACTGAATGTATATTCAAGACTTTTTAATACGTCAATTGAACTTCTTGTTGAATAATTACTTGGTGTATAGTACCATCCTGCTTTACTTCCATACTGAAATAATCTAAAATAAATATTAATAATTATTGATTAATTATTTAGTCAATTTAAATAACAAATGTAACTTATTTTATTTATTTTTATTAACCTTATAATTTTATCTCTTCCAGCAGTTTGATTATTTAATTTTATTAATAAATCCATTATTTATTTTTTTTTTTGTTTTTTTATTTAAATGGTACTTTGAACTTTGTTAATTTACATATATATTTTTTTGTAAAATTTATAATAAAAAACAAATGGAATATTATACTTGATTCTATTATTTAAAACATTTATTTATAAAATAGATATACTTAAAAATATATGTTAATAATTTTTATTGATTTTTACAATGTTTGTTGATAAAAATAATAAATATTTTTGGACATTGAACCTGTTTTTTTGTGTTTTTTGTTATTGTGTATTTGTGTGTTGACTGTTGACGTAAATATGAAGACCTGTACCTAGCGCCACAAAAAAAGTTGGTACTAAAATATACATCAGCTGATTTATGTTTTTACAAAAGCAATGACACATGTAAAATCATTTGGTGATTGTTGACAGTTTTTGTGTCATTCAGTGTCATTTATAGAATCCGGTATTTATTTTATTATCAAAATAATAAATGAAAATTGAATAATTTAATACAATCATGGATGAACCAACTAATATTGATGATAAAAAAATAAAACAAATACCAAATTATGGATTCAAATTACAACTTGATCATGAATATACTGAACATTGGAATCAAAAAGTAAGACCAAAATTAAAACAATTGCCTCATCTTATTCCACTTGCAATAAGGTAATTTGTTTAAAATTTTATACTTATAATTTAAGTTGATACATTTTAATAATTTTAATAAAATTATTTATATTTTTTCAGATATGTTATATATTATATCAAAATTATTTGGCAAGGTCGTAAGCCATTAATGAATTATATAAATATGCCAACTGGACGACAAATTTATGGTCATTAATATATTTTTAATTTACTTTTTTATAAATCATTTTTAAATATTTTAAAAAATAGTTCAAAGTTCTAAAATATCAAGACACATCATCAACACAATATGACAAAATAACTGTTAATTTATTTTTTAAAATTCAAATGATAAAATCAATATTATTTTTTTATTCCATTTGTTAAATCTATTTTTATATAATATATTTTTGTTAATTAATTGACAAACAGGAAACTTTATAAAATAACAAAAATTAATAAATCAATAAACAACCAACTAATTTTACAGTTAATTTAAAAAAAAAAAAAAAAATGTTTTAATTATATTTAAAGTTGACAGTAAGTTAAAATTAAAACATCAATTGAATTAACGTCAATTTTAATTAAATTGTTATTATACAAGATACCTATATTTATTTGAAAAATATAATTTAATTTTCCATTCATTGAAAAATACAAAAATACCAATAATCAATTATCTATTAATATATATTAAATTAAATATGTATTTTTTATTGATTATAGGTGCACCAATTGGTGGTATTGGTGGTGGAACAATTGGTCGTGGATATAAAGGTGAATTTTGTCGTTATGGTTTAACACCAGGTGATTATAATTATGATACAGTATCAGCAAATCAATTTATTGTAACAATACGTAATACAGATGGTAAAACAATATATCAACAAGTATTATCAGTCAATCAGTAAATATAATTTTCTTTTTTAAAATCTAAT
This sequence comes from Lysiphlebus fabarum, assembly GCA_011426435.1. Taxonomy (NCBI): domain Eukaryota; kingdom Metazoa; phylum Arthropoda; class Insecta; order Hymenoptera; family Braconidae; genus Lysiphlebus; species Lysiphlebus fabarum. The sequence continues at coordinate 27,251 of WSYQ01000816.1, forward strand.
CTATCAATTTTTTATGAAATTAAATATTAATTTAATTTTGTATATTTGATGAAATAGAAAACCAAGATATTCTTTAAATTCATGGGATTGGAATTTTGATGGTAAAAATGCAACATATACAGCACTTTATCCAAGATCATGGACTGAATATAATATAAAAAATCCAAATGTTAAATTAATATGTCGTCAAATATCACCAATTATACCAAATAATTATAAAGATAGTTCATTACCATGTGCTGTATTTGTTTGGCAAATAAATAATATGTCTGATCAAATATTAGATATCAGTATAACATTCACATTTCAAAGTGGTATTGGTGGTAAAACAGAAAAAGGTTATTAATTTATTATTATTATTGTTATTATTATTATATTAATATATTTATACCTATAATTTATTCAAAAAAATATATATATTTTAATAAATTAGATACAAAATGGAATGAATCATTTGATTATAAAAATAATATTTCTGGTGTTATGATACATCAAAATTTATCAAGTATGCCATGTACATATGTCATTGGTTCAAGAGCAAATTCAAATGTTGATATATCACGTACTTTGATATTTGATCCAAATGGTAATGGTAAAGATTTGTGGATGTCACTTGAAAAAACTGGAAAACTTGATACTGAATTAAAAGAATATAAAACATCAAAGACTGGTAAATTTTAATAATTTTATTTTTAACAAACTAAATATAATTTTATTCATTTTTTATTTATTACTTTACTTGAAACAAAAAAGAAAGAAAAAAATATTTATTGCAACAATAAGAGATTGAGATTTTTATGTATATATATACATAAATTTTATTCTTCTTTTTTTTTTTATAAATATAGAAAAAGATATTGCATGTGGTGTATGTGCAAATACACGTTTGAAAGTTAATGAAACACGCGATGTTGAATTTAGTTTAGTATGGAATATGCCAAAGATACATTTTTTTCAAAAAAAAAATGAATACACGAGGTAAGATTTATTTAATATATAAAAAATATTATTAAAAATAATTTAATTAAATTTTTTTTTTGTAAAAATAGATATTATACAAAATTTTTTAAAAATATTGATAAAGATAAAGTTGGAATTGATATATGTCATTATGCATTGAATAATTATAATTCATGGGAATTTGATATATACAATTGGCAAAAATATATTTTAGATGATAATGAATTACCAGAATGGTATAAAAGTGCAATATTTAATGAATTATATTTTGTTGCTGATGGTGGTACTGTATGGATATGTCCAAATTCAACACAACAATATGAAAAAACAGATCCACGGTAATTAAAATTATATATTTAATATCATAATAAAATTAATTGTATTTAAATATATATTATTATTTAGAAATGAATATGGAAATTTTGCATATCTTGAGGGACAAGAATATCGTATGTATAATACATATGATGTACATTTTTATGCTGGTTTTGCCTTGGCACAATTATGGCCACATTTACAATCAGTATTACAGTATGGAATTCGTGATACTATTTCAATGGAAGATCATACTATTAGATATTCACTCTACGATGGTTCCAAGTATCAAAGAAAATTAAAAGGATTTGTACCACATGATATTGGTGATCCATGTATGTTATTTATATACCTATATATATATTTTTTTTTTTTTAAATATAAAAAACAAAAAATATAAATTATTAATATATGTATTATTACAGATGAAGAACCATTTGAATTAATAAATGCATATCCAATTCATGATGTATCTGATTGGAAAGATTTAAATCCAAAATATATATTAAATTGTTATCGTGATTATTATTTAAATAAAAATATTAATTATTTAAATGATTTTTGGCCAAGTATTAAAATGGTAATTTAATTGTTTTAATAATATAGGTATATATATTTTTTTATATTATTATATTTAATTAATTAATTAATAGGTATTGGAACGTAGTTTAAAATGGGATAAAGATAATGATGGTTTGATTGAAAATTCTGGTTATCCAGATCAAACATATGATACATGGATAATGTCTGGTCCAAGGTAAAATATTTATATATAAATAATTAAATTTAAATATGTAAATTTAATTAGTTTTATTATAATTTATTATAATATATTTTTCATCAGTTCATATTGCGGAAGTTTGTGGTTGGCATCACTTTGCTGTGCTGTACAAATTGGAAAAATTGTTGGAGATAACGAAAGCGTTGAAAAATACTTGGTTATATTGGAAAAAGGAAAAATTTCATTTCAAGAAAAATTATGGAATGGTTATTTTATTTTTTTTTCTATTTAAATAAAACTAATAAATTAAATTTTTTTATTTTTATTAATGATTATAATAAATTATTCATTTACAGGAAGTTATTATAATTTTGACAGTAGTAAAAATGAACATCATAAGTGTATAATGAGTGATCAACTTTGTGGTCAGTGGTTTTTAAGAGCCTGTGGTTTTCATCATGATGTAAATAAATTTATATTTATTTTATTATTTACTTTTATATATTAAAAAAATTTATATTTATAATAATAATACAAATATTGTTTTTTTTTTTTTTTTTTTTTATTAATTTTAATTAATAAGGTTTTTCCTGAAGAATGTGTTAAATCAGCATTAAAAGTAATTTATAATAATAATGTTATGAAATATAAAAATGGTAAACAAGGTGCTGTTAATGGTTATTTACCAAATGGTTCTATTGATACAATGACAATACAAAGTGAAGAAATGTGGACTGGTGTAACATATGGTCTATCTGCTTTAATGATTCATCAGGTATTACAAGATTTATTTTTATTATTGTTATTTAAATAAGTTGTTTAAAAAAAAAAAATATGTAATACAATTTATGAGTTTATTTTTTCTTTTATATACAATTTAAATAATATTATTTTGTAATTTTTTTTTTAAATATAATTATTGTTATTAATTATTTTAAATACAGGGTATGATTGACGATGGTTTTCGTACTGCTGAAGGTGTATATAGAACAGTTTATGAAACAATTGGCATGGGTTTTGAAACACCCGAGGCACTTTATGAAAATAATCATTATCGAGCTATTGGGTACATGAGACCATTGGCTATTTGGGCAATTCAACATGCATGGAATATGAGAAAAAATGAAAATATAAATTAATATATATATACAAATTGATAATACAAATATATCAATTGATGAAAATAATAATTACTTAACTTTGTATTAATTAGTAAAATATTATAAATGCATTTAAATCTTTATTAATAAAATTATCAATTGATTTATTTTAAAAAAAGTTTTAATGATTATTTATTTATTACTTTTTTTATTTGTATTGAAAATTCTTGAATAGCTATTTTATGTTTGAAATTTTTATTATTGTTTAAATAAATTTACCAATAGGTATTTCTGTCAATTGTTGAGATTCTTGAGATGAAATTTTCAAGTGAGGTTGTTAAGTTACTGGCATTCATTTTATCGACCAATAAATTTATTTATTTATTTTTATTTTTTTTAAACTTTTTACGCAAGTTTTTACTTGGCCTCTTGAATTTCTTGGGTTTTTTTTTTTTTTTTCATTTTACAAAGTATATAGTTGTGGTAGTAATGAGCTGAAGTTGAAATCCATTAGTTGTTGTACAAATTTTAGTGACTATTTTTTTTTCGAACTGTATTTTTTATAATATTTATTTTTTTTAAACTTTAACAAGTTTATTTATTAATTTTAAAAGTTGTCTATTTTATTTGATACTTGTATTTTATAATATTGATTTGTTTATTAAAAATAAAGTTTTTTTTTTTTTTACTTTTAAAAATTTAAATTTGACTTGTTATTTTATTTATCAATTAATTATTTAAGTAAGAAAACTTTTTTTTTAAATTTTATTTAATCTAAAAATACATAATTTAATGAGATAATTTTGGTTTGTTTTTTTTTTCTTTTTTATTCTTATATTAATTTTAAAATTTAAATTATTAATCCTTTTGAAATAACTGATCAATTTATTGAAAATTATGATCATGATATTCCATTACACACACGTTTCAACTTTCTATTGGTTGAGTCTTAAATTTCGATACCAAAAGCTATATATATCCAACTGAATTCTATATCATGTATGAATTTCATAAAACTTGCTGTAAATGAGAAGCAGTAATTGAATTTTAAAAGTTCAAAGTGCTTTAAATAGAATTAAAAAAAAAAAAAAAACTTTTCATTTTTTTACATTAAATAAAACACAAATTCAAGAATTACTTTTTTATTTTTTATTATAAATTTTTCTTTTTATTAAATTATAATAAATTTTTAAATAAAATATGATTTATAAATATATTTTAAATTTCAATTGAATAAATTATTATTTTATTTAAACTTTATATATGTTATTATTCACATGTCAATTTTTTTTTTTTTTTTTTTATAAAAATAATCTAAAACTTGATTAATAAAGAATCAAGGCCAACAAGTTTATAATATAAAAAAATTAAATCATCTCACAAGATTTTAATTGTCTAAAATGACCTTTAATAATTTCCATTGAATGTAAAATAAAAAATAATCTACTTTATTATAAAATTCAATCAGTTAATTAAAAACAAAGAATTTATAAACAAAAAAAATAAAAAAAATAAAAGAAATATGATTAATAAATTGTAGATGAGTTTATATTGTAAATTTATGAAGACAGAATGCGAATGTCAGTTTGTATAATATGATAATAATAAAACAAAGAAAAAAAAAATTTTAAATTAAAAAAAAAAAAAAAAGGGCATTCACGTGTGTGTGTGGGTGTTATAGTTTTCCCGGGTGATTAATAAAAACTTGTGGCACATTTTTGCGCGTACTTACACTCGAGAGCCTACTTATTCATCTCGTTGTTTAAAACTTTTTTTTCTTTTTACATCTAAAAAGTTTTCGTATTCATGTGATAAAATAACTTTTGGTTTTTCTAGTCTATAAATGTTCATATATTTTCATTATTACTTTTTTATCAATCTAATATTCGAATAATTTTCATTTTCATTAATTTTATAAAATTATTTTAGTCAATTGATTTTTAATATCAATATTTTAATAATATATTATATAATTTTTCTTTGTCAAAAAAATTAATTTAAATAAATAAATAAAATTGATTATTTACATTTACAAATTGAGGTATTTCTTTGGTTTTTTAAATATTTTATAGAAATATTTTTGGGTGTGAATTTCATCATATTTCCAATTACAGTATATACGCCTTGGGATCTCACTTCATATAGTCTGTTCCCATGGTAATTTATCCAGATTCTAATATTCTAGAGAAAACTGGCCACAAAATTTGCATAGGATTTTATAAATTTTATATATATATATATAATACAATTTTTTTTATTTTAATTCAATTGTATATATATACAAGATTTTATTACATTTTAAAACTCAATTAATTTTTAATATTTTTATTTAATGTTTTTTATTTTAAATATTTGAAATATTTTGTCAATAAAATCAATCATTTTTGATTATATTTAATCTGAGATACAAGTACAATTAGCTCCATCATTGTCCTTTTGTTCAATGATGAAAATTAAACATTGTACTGGATCAATATTGACATTGACATTTTCCTACAATTGTCAAATTGAATTTTCTTACATTTGATAGATAAATTGAAATAAAATATATTAAAAAACATATATAAATTATTATTTATTTATTTATTTTTTCTTATCAATATATAATCATGAATATAGATGACTAGTTTTCTTGGATACATATCATTTAAATTGAATTGTAAATTGAAAAACTATTCAAACAAAAAAAAAAAAAAAAAAAAAAAAAACAATGAAAAAATATTTTAATACAATTTTTTTTCATCAAAAAATTTTAATTTAAATAAAAAAACATTACTTACTTGATAAAATTAAATATTAATTAAAAGAAAAATTTAATTAATTAATATAATTTAATTAAAAAAATATTTAAATATAAAAAAGATTTTTTTTTTTTTTTAATTTTTTTTTAGTAAATATATTTATTTATTTAATATTTTCTCATTATGTTAATGATTAACTTCCTATTCAAGAAATGAAGATGACGTTATCAATGTATTAGATACAATAGGTAATGTGTCACTGTATATATAAAATGATGAAAATAAAAAATATATATTTGCTTTTTTACAAATAACAAACAACTATTCCTCTCATTTATGTCCTTCAAAATTTAAAAATAAATAATAAAAACAAAATAAAAATAAAAAAAAAAAATGATCGATTTCATATAGTACCATTCATATAATAATTTTGAATGCCCTGATAACAGATTTGGTCATTGGCAATTCATCAAAATTTAGTTGTTGAAATATACATATACAAAATTGCACCATTTTGATGGATCGTTGAATCACATATACCATTGTTCATTTTATATCATCCATATATATATATATTTTATATTATTTTATATTTCAATTGTACCTCATTCATTCAAACATATATAAATATTTAATTTAATTTATATATACTCAATCAATACATTATTTTTATAAATTTTATTTATTATTATTGTTTTATCATTTAATTTAAAAGATTAAAATTAAAAATACATATATAAATATTACAATTAATTAATTAAATTAAATTAGTTGTATATATAATTTACAAATAAATTAATTGAAAAATTTGAATTTTAAAATTTTAATTCAAGATTATATTTAAATTATTGTTGTGTATATAATTTCAAAATTATTAATGATGTAATTTGATCATTTGGAGTATTGATTCTTTATGTTTATTTAATGATTATTTTGGTAATTATTAATTGATAATTTATGATGATAATTGAGCCTATTATTGAAATATTACTTCAAAGTGTATCAAGTACTAGTATTGATTTTAAATTTATATATACACAATGAATTGGATTGACACAAACCAAAGGAAATTGTGTCAAAGCTCTGAGCTTTTGGTCATATCTATAAAAAATACTTGAATATTACAAACAATAATTTGTTTTGAAATTTAAATAAATATAATTTATAAATTTATTTTTAAATAATAATATTATTTAAAAAAATTATAATAATTATTTTAAAAAAAATATCATTATATATTAAACTAATTTTTATATTTTTTTATTTTTTAATTAAAAATGTTTTAAAATAAAAAAAAAAATTTACCTATTGAATCTAACGGTGATTAATTCAATCGTTAACCCGGTTTTAAAAATAAAAAAAAAAAAAAATAAAACTTTTAATCGTTAAGTTTTCTACAAATAAAAGTCGACAAATTGAAAAGCAAACTAAAAAAGTTTGTTATATACTAAAACGATTTCGTTTAGTATAAAAAAAATAAAAAAATAAAAAAATAAAAAATTTAAAGATGTATATAAAAGCAACTTACAACTTACAAGCGATAACAGGAATATAGATGAAAAGTTGCTATCAACGTGATATGTCAACATTTCGACATTAATTGATCTTCGATCGAAGCAAATAATACAATTCATTGTTAAATATTTGTAACATTATAAAATTTAAATTATAAAAATAAATAAATAAATAATTTAACAAAATAGTATAATTATAATTCAAAATGATAAATTTTTTAAAATCAATTATAAAAGTTGAATGAAAAATAAAAAAAAAAAACAATGATGTGATTTAATTCGATAACATTTAAAATAAGTATATACTTAACATATTGATTAAAATTTTGAATAAAAATATTTCGAAATTTTTGATATATTTATTTATTCATTGATGATGGTTATTTAATATTTCATAATTAAAAAAAAAAAAAAAAAAATAGTTATATATATTTATAAATGAATAATAAATATTAATAATAAATTAAATTTAGTATTGTTTTTTTTTTTATGGTTTATATATCAGGTCACGCAATAATATATATTTTAAAATGAAAAATACAATCAAAGTTTTATTTTAATATTATAAAAGTTTGCGTGAATATGAAGAGTAAATATAATCTTGAGGTATGTATCTATGGTAATGAGAAATATTCGGTGATTTTATATATTATTTTTACTTAGATGCATTTATGTTAATTTTATAATATTTTAGCATCAACGACCCTATAAATATTTATCATGAGATGAAATGCATATGTTGACTTATAAACTTGTATTAACATTAAAACAAAATAAAAAATAAACAAATAATTGTATAAATTTTTTTAATTTAATAAATATAAATAAAAAAATATACAAAATTTATCTGTCAAATTAAAATTAATATTAAAATTTATATAATTTAAAATATTTTATATATTATATAAAATTAACAAAATAATAATTTACTTTTTTTTTTTTTTTTTGTCATGATGCAGTTACAATGTCAAAAATAATAATAAAATTGATATGAAAAATTTTTGTGGTTTTAAGTGAACATACAAAAATGATAGATAGATTTAATAAAGTCAACAATTTCTCATGTGGATGACACTGCTGTTAAAGGTTCTTTAACTTTCATATGTATATTTTTTAATAGTAAAAAAAATTTTCAAAAAAAATAATATATATTAATAATATTAATGCAAGTGTATATTTAAAATTAAAAATAAAATGAAATATTAGATTGTTATTTTAATGAATAAATTATAAAAAAAAAATAAAATATAAAAATAAAAAAAGTTGCGAAATAAATTTTTTGTAAAATGAATTTTCTCACAGTTTTTAAAATAATAATTATTGAATATAAAAATTATTAAAATATAGTAAAAATTATAAAATACTTTAACAAGTTAGAAGGGTGGTTTTGTGGTTAACATTGAAATGATAACCATAGTTTGTACCATCTTTGTCTTGATGAAAGTAGCATATCATTTTCACATGCTACTTTAAAGACAAGAGAGTTGAAATGATCTCATTGTTACACTTTGTAGTTTAAGCAACACAAAGGAACATTCCTGTGGTGACAAGATAGTTGGTAATTTTGTCCTTTGACCATGTCAACTATATCACAAAAGGGTTGTGGTTATCATTTTTTTTTTTTTTTTTTTTTCAATATTTCATATATTAAAATTAAAAAATATATATCGACTTATTTTATATATAAAAATGTATTTTTAATTTGTTTTTATTTGAATTTAATGTAAAAACTAATAAATAAAAATAACACTTAAATTTTATATCTATGATTATACAATAATTTGTGTGTTATTATATTTTATTGATGCAAAAAAAAAAAAAAAATCATAAAAATAAAATAATAAAAAAATATATTGAATGATGGAATTTAAAAGGTACAGTCCTTGAAGTGAAATTATTTATTGTGGAATGAATAATGAGTAATGATAATTTGTATATTAAAAATTATATTATTTAAGGTGTAGATATTATTATAAAGATGAGAAAAAAAAAATATAAAAATAAAAATAAATGATGGCATAGATTTTTGATGGTTATACTTTATGGGCGTTGTAATTGTATTTTTATTTGGCCTTGCTCTCGATGTTACAGTTGAGAATTATGAAATCATAGTTTACGAATACGGAATGATGATGATGATGATACAGTGCGTTCATTGCGCCTACAATCTTGTCATATCTCATCTCGCGGAAAAAATTTTTTTTTTTTTTTAAAAATGTGATGAATAATGGTTGAAAGAATTGTTTGGTTTTGTCTGAAGCGTTGGACCTCGGAAGGATAGCCAACGTCACTCAACCATTCACTTTTTATATTTCATTTTGCTGCTTCTTTTTTTCATTATATTTTTCTTTATCTTTTTTTTTTTAAATTTTTACCACTGTGTGTTAAGTATTATTATACGCAAAATAATAATGATAACCACCACCATTCATTGGCCCTCCCAAACTACCAACAACATTCAATATAAAAGAAGATGTTTTTGTTCATTTTCAAATCAAATCAAACAGTGCAACTAAACTAGAAACATGAAGGTAAATTTATAATATTTAAAATAAAGTGTTTAATTATTTTATTAAATAAAAATAGTGAAAATTTAAATAATATATTAAAATATATCAATATCAGGTATTCATCATTTTATCGGTGTCAATAGCAATGTCAATTGCAAGTTTAGAACCATCAGGATATCGTCCACCAGGTTCACATCAAATATCTTCTGATCTTTATCTTCCACCATCATCATCATCATCATCTAGTAGATATTCAGGCTCATCACCACGGGGAGTACAAACACCAGAATTCCATTATCTACCATCGATGAGTCACCAAAGTACATCACAAAATGTTATACCAAATTCTATCTACTTACCAAGTAACCACGAACAAACTCATACACAACAGCATACTTTATCGTCAGATCAATCAGTATTAAAACCAATGAACCAATACTTACCTCCATCAAATCAATACTTACCATCAGTTACAAAACCAACTAATCAATACTTACCATCATCCTCATCATTATCACCAATAAATACAAATAATCATCAACAAACAAATAATCGTCAACGACAAAATTCTATAAACACATACAAACAACAATCATCAAATCAGGATATTTTACATTCATCAACAAATGGATATACAAATGACAATAATAATAATAATAATAATAATTATATGACAAATATTAATAATTTACCAACTCAATATTTACCACCAAATAAACGTCCAAATGCATTTACAAAAGCAATACCATCAACAAAATATTTACCATCTTATAAAAATGATATTAATCAATTATCAGATAAAATATTACCACCAACAAATACATATTTAACACAAAATAATTATGATACAATTGATGAATATACATCAACAAATAATCAACAACACTATGATGGTCATTCAAGTCCAAGTAGTCCAAGTCAATCAAGAACTGGATATCCTGATTCTGGTTATCCACAAGCTAAAAATAATAACAATAATAATGGTTATAATTATGAAGTAAGTATATATATATATATATAGGTATATTTATTAATTAATTTATGGAATTTAATTTTTTTTATTTATTAAAGTCACCAGCAAAATATGAATTTGAATATATGGTTAATGATCAAGAAAGTGGTAATGATTTTGGACACAAAGAAAATCGTGATGGTGATGTTACACGTGGTACATATTATGTATTATTACCAGATGGAAGAAAACAAACAGTTAATTTTGTAAGTTTAATTTATTATTATATAATTATTATTTTTATTATTAAAATTTTTTTATTTTTATTTATCAGATTGCTGATGCAAATGGCTACAGGCCAACAATCACGTACGAGGATGTTGGTGCTGGTGCTTCTGGTCGAGGATATCATTACTAAAATTAATAATATAATACTTGATTAATATTAAATAATAATGAAATAAATAATAAAATATTATTATTAATAATAAGTAGATGAAAATAATTACTGTAATGATTTGTTTATTATTTTTTTTTTATACACAAAAATATAAATTGTTAATGATGATTAATAAAAAATTAAAACTTTTTTTTATATATTATATATTATTATTTTTTATTATTTTATGTAATTATAATTTAATTTGTTTGTTTTATTATAATTTTTTATAATTTAATTTACACATGAGTTTATATACTGCAAGATGTTATTTAATTGGTTTTTTATTTTTATTTTTTTAAATTAAAATAATATTTAATGGCTAATTAACAATCATAAAAAAATTTTAATAATTTTTATTGTCAGTATATACTTATGTGAATTATTTTAGATAAATTTATCATTTTTTTTTTTTTTTTAAAAAACGTGTGGCCTTGTTTTACTTGAATAGTAACACAATATATCTCTCGAGTTATAATGAAAATTTAAATCTTACTTTCACAATTTTACTATCATTGAAAATGTAGTTAAGAAAAATATATTTTTTTATAACAAAATTTTTTGTTAAATATATTTTTTTTTATTGATAAATTAATTACGAATAAATTAATGAAAATATTAATCTAATTTTCATATGATTTATTTTTATAAATTCATTTGAATTTTTTTATTTAATTAAAAAAAAAATTTCATTTTGATGATAAATTTGTATGACACAGAGTTTTGCACTGAAAATTTTGTTTTTTTTTTTTTTTTTAAATATAAAAATATAAAAGAATAGTGTAAAGGTGTGCTTTGATATAGAAACTATTTTAAAAATCGTTTGGCTTTACTTGTACATGAATACAACGTTCAGGGATGTAAAATTCAGAGGTACCTACGTAAAAGCTCAAAGAGAAAAGCGTGCACCTTCAACATTTTTATATATAAAAAATTTTTTTCTTTATTTTTTACGCGTTTTTTTTTTTATTCATTTATTTATTTTGTTTATTTTTTATTTTTTATTTTTTTCATTACGTTTATATATTTTTTTATTCGCTGTTGATGTAGAGACGAAAGCACAGTTTTGATTTTTTTTTATTTTTTTATTTTTAGTGTCTAAAAAAGTTGAATGTATGAATAGGATTTAGTAAATTTTAAAATATTCAAATACATAAAAAAAAAAAACAAAACGTTTGATCATTGAATTTTTTATTTTTTTTTTTTATTATATTTCAGGTTAAAAGCTAAACTTTGACTTTGTTGAACTTGAAGCTGGACTTGAAAAGAAAAAATTTAATTTTAAAAATAAAACCAGTAAAATTATAAAATAAATTTTTAAATTTATTTTTGCAATATATAAATATGTTTTATTAAAAATATAAATAATTTCAATTTAATATTTATAAATGAAAAAAAATATTTTTATTTAATTTTTTTTTTTTTTTATCATATGATAACAAATAATTTTAATAAATGTTTTTTTAAAAATATTTTACAAATAAAATGTCATGTATAAAAACATAAAAAAAAAAAAAAAAACATTGAAATTTTTTATTTATGACTAATTGGTATGGCAGTAAGCGATATTGTCGCACTGAAAATTATTTATTTTACATAAATTCATCAAAAATAATTTAAACAAATCAAATTGTTATCTGACTTAAAAAAAATAAAAAAAATTAATAATAAATTTCATATATATTTAATATAAAAAATAATAATTTTATGCTAAAGAATGTAGTAATAATTTCAAAATATTGTTGTCCATGTTTATCTTATGATAACTAATATTGATAACCATTGTTTCCACCTGGATAACCATTGGCACCACCACTACCTCCACCACCAATACCAGAACCTTCTTGTGTATATGTAACAACTGGTTGATATCCATTTTGATCAGCAATCTGATACAAAACAAAAAAAAAAAAAAGAAAAGAAAAAAAGTATTATTAAAATATTAAAAAATAATTTTTCATCAATTTTAATATATAAATAAATATAATTTACATAAACAACTGTTTGTCTTCTTCCATCTGGTAACAATACATAATATGTACCACGTGTAACATCACCATCACGACTTTCTTTGTGTCCAAAATCATTACCACTTTCTGGATCATTAACTGAATATTCAAAATCATACTTTGCTGGTGCCTAAATAATTATTAAATATAATATTAAAATATTAATTTTATAATTTTGTATATATATATATATATTTTTATAAATTAATATATTTACATTATTTGAATTATCATCATATCCAGAATTTTGTGTACCACCTGGTGGACCATATTGTTGATTTGGTGGTAAATATTGATTATTATCAAATGAATTAATATTATTTTGTCTATTTTGTATATTACCAACATTAAAATCAGTTGGATTTCTATTTGGTGGTCCATATTGTTGATCAGGTGGTAAATAACTATCAATTGGAGGTTCTGGTCTTGCTGAGACAAATGTCACAAGTAAAATTACACTTGTTAATGCAAACAACATCTGTAAAAATAAATTATTAATTATTTTAAATATAATATCATTTATAATTTATATTTGAAATTATAAAATAATGATATTATTATCGGATGATGTGTTGGCCTGGAATATAACTTGAAATCAGGTTACGCGAGAGTAAAGATTCTGTACGGTCTACCGCCTCTTGAACTTCTTTATATATGAATTTTTTTTATTTTTATTTTTTAAATACATTATTCTTTTTTTTTTTTTCCGATAATAATTAACTTTCCCATTCTGGCTAGTACGTGCATAATGGTCCCTTTGGAAGGCGTAGGAGGTACCGGATATCTTTTGCCCTGTCTTTTTTAATTTTTTTCAAACTTTTTCATTCTCTTCTCAAGTCACTTTTTCTTCTTGTTCATTCTCGTAATACCTATTTTTTTTTTTTTTTTTCACTTGAAACATTATTATTATTATTTTTTCATTAAAAAATATTCTTATATATTTTAATTTTTATTAAAAAAAAAAACTTTATTGGATGATTTTTAATTGCTTTACTATTCAATATGAAAAATAAAAAAAATAATTTTATTATTTTAATTGAGTACATGTCACTTGAGTAAAAGCACATAGCTTTTTTTTTTTTTCAAATTTTATTTTTTATATATTAAAATATATATTTATTTTTTGATTGAATTGTATTATTGGTCAATGAAATGTTCAAATCAAGAGAGACATATATAATCGGGTGAATGGTTGAATAGTTGGATGCTTTCTATGATGAGTTTTATGAGTATATTGCAATCGAGATATATCTGACATAATGCAATATATGCAGACTTTTGATTTCTATTGCTTTTGATATTTCTATATATATATATTATTATTTTTAATATATATATGTTTGCGTAATGCGATCACGCATTTTTGAATGAAATGAAAAAATAAATTAAATTGCATTGAGAATGCAAAGTAGGTAAGTTTATTTTATTTTTATTTTAACAATTTTATATATTTTTGATAAATATATTTATATAAATTTATATTGTAAACAAGATTTAAAATTGTGATGCATCTGTTGATATATATTTTTAATTTACTAAGTGATTTATTTTATTTTATTTTTTTTCAA
>WSYQ01000817.1:0-59490 GCA_011426435.1 Lysiphlebus fabarum
ATTAACATGCTTTTATTTATTTTAAAAATAAAAAGGAATTAGCTCAGGAAATGGATGTCCTCAAAAAAAAATTTTTTAACAGGGATAAATAAATTTGCTTTTTTTTTAGTCTATCTCATTCCTTTGCTATTAGTGTATCCATTAATGATAATATAAAAAATTGAATGTTATAATGTATCTAACAAAAAACAAAAAACAAGTATTTTGTACAAAAAAAAGAGTCAAGTACTCGAAATTGTAGTCAATTTGTAATGTAACTTGTTTTTCCATTAATTAATCTAAAATGTTAAAAAAAAAAAAATAATAAAAAAAAAAAATTATACTTGACCCTGCGTAGTTTTTCCTAAATTAAAAATAAAATTTTAAGCCAACATTATTCAATCTTATGTTTAGCAGGGTCAAGTATAATTTTTTTTTTTTTTAACATTTTAGATTAATTAATGGCAAAACAAGTTACATTACAAATTGACTACAATTTCGAGTACTTGACTCTTTTTTTTGTACAAAATACTTGTTTTTTGTTTTTTGTTAGATATCACATCTTTTTGTAAAGTTTTTTTTGTAACATACACAATTTATATATCATCAAGTTTAGTTTTTATTTATAATTATTTTACCAGTGTATCATTTGATGTTTATTATTTTTAACATTCAATATTGCAATATTTATCATATATTCATTTGTCAACTCTGCAGTGCAGCCAACAAAAATGAGCAAGTGAGAAAAGTAAAAAAAAAAAAAAAAATTTTATAATAATCTTATACCGTACTACCAACTTAACAAAATCAGAAATCTGGTTTTTCAGCCAAAAAATCGCAACCGTTAATTTGATTGTTCAATAAAAAAAAAAATAAGCCACTAAAAAATCTGATTTTTTTTTTTAAAAAAAGCTTGACATCGATTTATAGGATCATTACAAAGCCTCATATTTTTTAATTAAATCCATCATATTTTAATTAAATTTCTAAAAATTGGAGACGGAAGGGGGCAAAATATTTGATGTATAATAAGGCACGGTAGTTACTCTTACACACACATATATATTTCCTTTCTCATACTCAAGAAGACTAGAGACTACTAGAGGTCTCTAGTCTTCTTGCTCATACTTGACTCGAGGCACTACCGTGCCTCTTGATTATTTAGTACATGGAGGTGTATAAGGAGTGTAAACTCTGGCTTTTTTCTGAAGCAGACATTCCGGAGCAAATGGTGGCGCTGGCGTCAGCCTTGCACGAAAGTATGCACGTGTATCATTTTGTTTACTTTGGTTTATTTTTTGTTTAAGTTTTGTGTGATATCTGTAGTGCAAGTGTGTTGACGTCTACTTTTTTAATTAAAATATGTTACAATTAATTTTTTTTTCTATTTAGAAAATATTTAAAAAAAAACGTTCATGATTCCCTTAGAAAATAATAAAAAAATAGTTACTAAATTATGTTGACAACAATTTGGCTGTCAATATAACTTCCAGTTTTATCAAAGAATCGAAAAAAAAATTACAATTTACTTGACATATTTAATTAACCAACATATATTAGTAATTAAAATTGCACCTGTGTTATACAAAAAGTAAACATATACATACTATTAGATTAAAGTGAATAAGAACATTTTGTTTCTTTTCTCTGTCTACGTGCACGGCCGACGCCAGCACTGCAGTTGGCAGTTTTTGGAATTGATCTGCTCCGAAATGGCAGCCTCAGCAGCTGCCTATGCTTTTACACAGTAAAAATTCAGAGTTTACACTCCTTATACACCTCCATGATTTAGTAGTATTTTATTTTTTTTACACTGAGCCTCACAATAAAAATAATATATGACCTTAACTTCGGTACTGACCAAGACTAGCGCCGTCAGTGGTCGATAAAGTTACTAAATTGCTCCATTCCGTCATCCTCAGTAAATTTTGAGAGATTATCCTCCTTATAGACCTCCATGTTTGGAATTGTTTGGAATATTAAATTATTAGTACGAAATATTCTTTTTGGTTCGCATAATCGCATTCAACACCCATATTTCATTCGGCTCAATTCAAACAAATATTAAAAAGTGAGTCAAGACAATACAATAATTACATAATTTAAAATAAGATAATCAATTTAATGTTATATTTAGATGGGAAAAAGAAGGAATATGAACTCAACTACAAGTCAGAGTAAAGTGAAGTTTGAAATCAAAGATGAACTGCGTAAGATTATTATCGCGTTATTTACACATCACTTTTTTTTTTTAATTTTGCTTACATGTATATTTTGCTGTTTACATTTAAGCTGATAATGAAGTTTATGTGGCTCGTGGTCGCTTGAAACATGCATTAAAAGAACTGTCTCGGAACAGTGATGATCCCTCATCTAGTGAATCTAGTGAAGAAAATGCAACTCAGGAGGTGAAGCCAATAGCTAAAAAAGCGTATGTCAATAATTCATAACTGATACATATAAACTGGTATTGAAGTATATGTTTGAAACTTTCATGATATTTTACAGACAAAAACCAGCATATTCTCAACCCAAAAAAGGCCGACGTCGTCGTCCTGTTCCAAATGATCAGTTATTTCATCATACGTATGTCATGAAGCTTTTTGACAGAAGTGTTGATCTCGCTCAGTTTCGTGAAGTCACACCTCTCTATCCAATTTGTCGAGCATGGATTGCAAATCAACCAAGAAATCCAAATCTTGTACCAAAGTATTATCTTATTAATTTTTTATGGGATATTTTTTAGATTAAAATCAATATGAATTTAATGTTTAATTTCTGTATTTTTATTTTCACTTTAGACATCGCAGTCCAAGTCCTGAAATTGTAAACGAAGTGAATCCTGATAATTTAATAATTGATGGTACTGGTGAACTCAGAGACGTTTACAATCTTCCAGCTCCATTGCCACGCAAAGAAATCTTTCCGAGAAACAGAATTCCTTCACCTATTCCTGGACCCCAAGAAAAACTCAATCTTGATTATGTAAAATATTCACTATTATACATGTATATATATATATATATATATATATATATATTTCATCAGTAACATGAATAATTAATGATTTATTATTATTCAACTGTTAGGAAAGCCGACTATTGAAATCTCGTGAAACATTGATGAAAGAACACTGTGCTCACTGGAGTGCCGTTCGGAAAAAATGGTATCAGAAAGCTCACAATAATGAACAAAGATTTTCACAAAGTGCACACATACTCAGTACTATTTTCAAAAGGTTTGCAAATTTATCTCATAATAAAAATCATCGATTTAATTATTTTATTTTTTTTTTTCTCTTAGAGCTGTGTCAGAATTTGAGTAGTCAAGTGGATCAATTCAATATAAAAAACAAACAAGTACTCACTTAATTCTTTTTTTTCTTCTAAATTTGTATTTATTTCTTTTTATCCATAAATAAAAAAAAAAAAATTTCTAATGATATAGTTTTTTAAAAATAGTTCATGTTATTTCAATAATTATTATAAGTTATTAACAAGTTTTAATAATTTATTTAGTTTACTTTCAACAGATTTATTAAAATTAAGAAAAAACAAAAAAATCACTCACTACAATGGTATTTTTTTTCCATCACATATTTGCACCAAGTTTGGATTTAATGATTTTAATATACATGCAGTACATAAAATTTTATATGCTATATTTTTTTGTTTGTTTGTAAGACTTTCCAATTAAGAAATATATGTATAATATGATTTTTATCATTATGCAAGTTTAACACAATTATAAATGGAATTGATTTTTAAAAATTTCTTCTCGACCCTTACAGTCCAGCTATTATAAATATATTTTTAGTATAAAACAGTCGACAACTGACTACTTTGGTTCTTCGTTTCTCGTAAGAGTGTTGAATTGCTATTTTATGTATCATTGTCTTTGATTTCTCAATAGGAAGATCTTGAATTGTTTTAATACTCTCTTTTTTTAAATATTTTTAATTAATTTCACTTGTCAGTAAGCGAAAGTTCTAAAACTTGACGGAATGTTTCCTCTTCGAGAAGCCTACGCTGTTCATCCTCTATTTTTTGTTGTTCAGAAAGTCTTAATGCAATTTTAAGTTGTTCAGCTGTGTCTTTTATGGTATTATTGTCATTATTTTGTAAATTATTATCATTTGGTCTAGTATGTGCACCTCCGTCGTCTGAATACTCTAGTGTCTCTTGGCAATAACTTAAGCTCGCTTGAATTGCTCTGAAATTCAATTTTAATGGAATGTATTTAATTAATTTAAATAATTATTCAAGCTTCATAGGATTCAAAGAAAACGTAAAAATAAAGAAAAATAAACAATTGGTTAATATAGATAAACCGTGCAAAAAAAAGAACCAAAAAAAAAAAATGAAAAATTAAAGAACAAAACGGATTATACTTATAATTTTCTTAGTTTCATCTAGATTTTTATCTGTATTAAGTATAATTTGAATTTCCTAATTACCTTTGCAATTGTTGTTCCTCATCGGAAACCAGATTCGGAGTACTTGGTCTCGATGGTTTTCGGGCTCTCAAAGCTTCCCAAATGTCAACCTAAAAAACAAAGTTTATTTTTTTTTTTAACAATAAGCTAAATTTTTTTTTTTTCTATAGTATTTATTTTTTTTCAAATAATTACCTCGTCTCTTTCACTTCCTGCCTCAAGTAAGCTTTGCTGTATAGCAAACTGTAATAAATCATCTTCTTCTTCCATGCTAAATTGTGTTCTATCTAATGCACCAAGTTTCATATATCCTGGTGGTGCTTCAAAACAAATATCATCAACAATACAATTAATTTTTGAGCCATCTTGTATTTTTTTGACATGTGCAACTTCTTGATCCATAGCAAATATATTACCGAATGTTATTCTTGCATTGAGTACATGAAATAATGGAATTTCAATTTTAACTGGAAAACCTGATGGCAGTTGCATTTGTATAAAATCTTTCAGTTTAGCAAAATGCGTACTAGTTATTGCCATAAGATCTACAATTGGCATTATTTGTTCTTGAAGACTTAATGGATAATCTTCTGATAACCAAAGTGTTGCACGAAATTTTTGAATTTTTGTATTAATTTCTTTTGGCCGACCAATATCTCTACCTTCTAAATCAATTTTTGAATCAAAATATTCTTCCGGTGTGATATTTGATGGATTACTAATATTGCTAAATTCTTCGGTACACGTTGCACCACAATTTTCTTCTTCTTGTTGTTCAGCAATACCCAAAAATGATTGTAATGGTGTTCTTGGTACTTTAGCACGTAACTTATCACTTTCTGATAAATGTTCGAGGCGAGTTTTTGTAATTAATTCCACATTGCTTGCACTGAATACTTTGCACTCATTTCCATTGACTATTTCACTCTTATCTGATCGCCATCCCCACAAGCCAGCTTTATTCCGCTCAAAGCTAATTTTATCAGTATCAACGTAGGTTGTAACAATTGGATTTGTCAATCTTGCTAAAATGCTTTCATCAGATGGAGCCATTAACTGAATGTTTTCATCATTAATAAGTTTCATGTGTTCTACATAAACTTTTTTAGTCTCATGATCTACTTCCATCATCACAGCACCGTCATCTGGAAATTTATTTCAAATTAGATGTTAAATTGATCTAAAAATGAAAATATAATTACAACCATTATTTCAAAAGCTACATGTACACCACATAAGTTTATGTTTTTTCAAATACAAAATCAAAATTTTACTTTTTTTTGTATGACTAAAAATTATACGTAGAAAATTCATTGATATATTTGATTTCAAAAAGAAAAAATCAATTACCCAAGTTTACGAATCGATTACAATATTTAAGATAAAACAATAAACTAGTTTCACTACATACATTTGAATTATATTATATAAGATATATTATGTTATATCTCAATTTATTTTTTCTTGATTCACCTTGTTGTTCACCCACCAAACTGAACACATAACTCCGTTCGCACCTGATAATCACGGGTGGACTTTGTACATCTTAATTATGTTTTTTTTTTATTTTTATTTGAAACAAATATTTCAAAACAATCAAAAGTTAAACAATTAAAAATGACAGTACAAATAAAAATTGAATGAATTTTTGTTATAGGTATATCATAAACATGCATTGGTCACAAAAAATTTGATTTTATATTATCATGTTTATTCAATGTCATAGTTGTTAATTTAATTACTTACTTTGGCCTTTAAAAACATAACTGAGATTTCCACGTTGCCAATTGGTATGATCGAATCCAAGCAAAGTTGTATCAATACGAACATTGCTACCTTGTTTGTAAACTTTATAGGTATCACTCGGACACATTCTTGATGCAAGAGGAACTAAAAAATTATAATAAATTAATGTTAATATATACATGATGAAATAAATAATAGTTAATAACAAAATCAAATCATTACCCCAACTTGTAAATTCCCATTTCATTTCCACATAAAAATCAGGTGCCTGTTTAAGCCTGTCAAGTAATTCTGGTATACCATCAACTCGATTGCAATGTCTTTGATAGTCTCTTCGAGCAAGGACAATTTGCAATATTTCTGGATTACCAGTTCCAGTTGCTTCCTGAAGAACTATTCAGATAATTTATTAAGCAATGAACTTATTATATTGGTTTTTTAAATAAATAAAAAAAGCATAAATATGTTAAATAATTTACCGCTCCATCCTTGAGTATTTTCCGTATAGACATTAGCCTCATGATTAAGAAGGACTTCAACGGATTTCGTATGACCTAACGTCACAGCCAGCATTAAGGGACTTCTTCCCCTACAATCATGTTTTTCTATGTCATACTGAAACATACAAGGAAAAAAAAGTGAAAAAAACATGCATATCATGAATAGAAAATAACCTTAAGTGTGTAAATAAGTTTTTTGCTATGTAAAAAAAAAAAAAACTAACTGGATTTTCGATGTCATAAATAGCTTGATAAAATCTATTGCAATTAGAATATGCTTGCGTGTCAAAAACAATATCAACTAACATGTTGTTAAAAGGCTTCAACATAGTTATCGGGCTTCAAATAGTACTTGTGCACTTTGACTTTAATGGATTTTTAACTCAAGATTTAAGAATATGTAAAAATAATCTATGTAAGAAATTATGGTATCGGTATATTCTCATTTTTATATATACTAGTAACTTATTCGAAAAGATTTTTTTTTTTTTTTAATTTTGGAGTAAGTACTATGAATATATGAAAAGAGGGCAAGATTGTGTTTTTTTATGGCGACAAATCATTATGACTGAAAGGAGACTGTCATGCTGAATCAAAAAAATGATGAATAGTTTTATTGAAAAACTGAAATAAATTACCTCATTGGTTGACAAAATCCTATCAAGTTCGATGTGATCATTGTTCCAGACAAACCAATGAACAGGATATGCATCTTTTATTGTATCAATATTGACCATTTTATCTTTTTAATTGTACAACTTTTTTTTTATATTTTATTCGAATAAAATCTAGAGGTAGCTTAAATCTAGACATACACAAAAATCTGGAAAATATTATCGTCCTATAAATAAAACTAGTAATGACACATTGTCTAGTGTAAAATTAAATATTACACGGCTAATGTTTTTCACTCAAAAAAGAAAATTTCACGTAAATAAAACCTTAAAAAAAAAGTCCATATGTTCGAATTTACAACAAAATATATGATAGTTCATGAAAAATATTTAAATTGTTTTCATGATTGATTCACGGACTGATTTTTTTGTACATATCTATACCTAAGATTTACTTCGTTAACTTCAATTAGCTTATATCAGAGAGAAGACTTTATTTTGAGCAAGAAGACTAGAAATACAGGAGGAGTAACTCCCTATCTCAACGCATATAATATCATTCAGCCAATTTGCGTGAGGCTAGTAGCTGTCATAGCGAATTTTAGCGTACAGCGTGGTTCAGCGCATTGTATATTTTTTCTTATTTCTAGTCAGGGTTGTTAATGTATAAAACATAATGTTTTATCCATTTGTATAAAACGTCGCCATCTAGTGGCGAAATTGGGAACTGCCACCAAAACAAACAAACGAACCTAAATAAATTTGTTGTTATTAATATGTTTTTTTTTAAATATATGATCATCAAATTTGTTCATAAATAAATGATATAAATATTATGATTATAAATTTTATAAACTTGTTATTATTAATGTTTATTAAATTAACAACAATTGTTTGACAGGTTAAGAGTGTAAGAGTGGGTGTGTTCATAATCACGGATTATTTCTACATTTGATGAATTCCCCGAATAAAATCCCGTCAGCGTTCAGATAAACTCGATATGTGTAAAATATATTCCCCAGCGCGTTCAGAAAAATCAACAGCAACAGTAACAACACAAACAACAATAATCACACCAATATTTACTGTTTTCAATAACTAATATATATATATGCCTATATGTATATATATATTAGTGTAATTGTCCATTTGAAGTACAACAAATAATTTGATATCAGCAACAATCAGCATTTGTTTTTATTTATTAAATAATTCAAGTTATTATATTTTATTTATTATGCGGCCATATTGTTTGGGAAGATTTAACGCGCGATTCTGAACGCGCTGGGGAATATATTTTACACATATCGAGTTTTTCTGAACGCTCAAGGGATTTTATTCGGGGAATTCATCAAATGTAGAAATAATCCGTGATTATGAACACACCCTATTATAGTCGGTAAGAGGAAAAGTTTGAGTCTACGAGAGATCAGGTGGGTTTTATCCGTTTTATTCGTTTTATCCTGTTTTAAACGTTTTAAACGTTTTATCCATGGATAATTGTAAACAACTCAAAAACCCTCCATTTTAACAACCCTGTTTCTAGTTTTCTTGATTCTGAGCTATTAGGTGTGTTCGTTCACTATTCACACCGAGCATATGCACGGGGCGTATGCAAGGAAGCGCTAGAGTCGTGCGGGCATTTAAAGAAACTTTATTGATAAAATTTACTAACGCATTGGATTCGGAAAGAAAAATAACAACACCTTAACTAATTAGCAATTAATAATTATGGGCTGGTTTTGTTGTCCACAGTTAACTGTAAAGGCCCTTGTCGACTAGCATAGTTTTTCAACAAAGTTCTATGCCATAGCACTTTGGTCACTATACATCACCAAAAACTCACTAAAAAATGGCCGCTGAGGACTATGCTGGAAAAATGCTGCGTGCAGCATTTTGAGCATAGTTCTGCTAACTTCACACTCGTTTTTTTAGATGCAGCCAACTTTGAGAAAAAAAAAAAAAGCGGCATTTATAGCTCTTTTTTGTTGTTCTTTGTTTACAGTTGTTTACAGTCTACATTAATTGATTGATTGACTGTCAGAATATCGTATTGTCATTTGTCAACAAGAGTAAACCTGAGCAAATTTCCTATAAGAAACCGATAAAAAACATGTTGTCTCGGATATCGGAATATCCCCGATAAATGCATGCAAAATTAGATAATTGAATTTTTTAAGTAAACAAATGTCTACGGAATAAGATGCATTTGCTTAAAAGACAAGTACCTGTAAAATAATTGTTTAAAAATTTATTTATCAAATTACATTTGTCTTCTTAGCTTTGGATCATTTGAAAATGTATTCTAAATAAATATAAAATATTGATTTTTTAATAAACAATTGGCTGAAAAAAAAGATGCATCTGCTAAAAAGACAAGTAAATTACTTGTAAAGTAATTCTTTTAAAAATTATTTATGAATGATTATATTTGTTTTTATAGTCAATAGATATTTGAGAATGAATTTTAAATCAATAATCAATAATATTCAGGAAAACAATTGTCGAAGGGAAGAGATTCAATTGCGAAGAAAAGACAAGTACTTGTAAAATAGTTTTTTCAATAATAATTCTTCCAAATGAACAATTCATCTAGTTTATAAATTAGTATTTTTCAATTAAATAATTTATTTATAATTGAATTTTTTTGTACGTTGAAAAGTATTTTATTTATTTGTTTATAATTTTCTGATGTTTTGTAATGAAAAAAACTTTTTTGACAGTTGTTTACTTGTATATGCTTCTGTTTACTTTTGTAATGGTAAAAATAAATGTATTTCTTGGTGAAAAAAATATCCTGCCATATCCCGCCAATATCCCGTAATTGACCCATTGGCGGGTTATGTATCCCGTCAATATCACGCAACAACATATTGGCGGGTTATAAATCCTGCCACAAAATTTTGGCAGGTTATTTATCCCGCCGACATCCCGCCACAAAATATTGTCAGATTATGTAACCCACCAACAACCCGCCAATATGCCGTCACAAAACACTGGTGTATGTATACCCCGCCACAAAATATTTTTCTCTAAATATGCGTAAATGAAATACAAGAAGTGCGTTTCAACACTCAACACCAAAGAGTAACAATACAACCCTGGTAGAAATTCTCTCCGGATTTCTCCGGACTTTTCCGGACTTACTCTAGATTCCTCCGGATTTCTACGTAACTGAGACTTTCAGAGATATTTACGGAGTAATCTCCAGACTATTTTCATAATATCTCCAGATATTTTTCGAAGTTTTCACTTAAAAAAAAACAAAAAAATAAGAATGGATAAATAAATAAAAAAACTAGAAATTAGAGTTTACATACGAAAAATGAAAGAAATTTTTCTGAAAAAATCCGGAGAAAATTCCGAAAAAACTCCGGAATAATATCTCCGGAAGTCTTAATTGCGTAGAAAATCCAGAGTCGATCCAGAGAAATCCGAAGAAAGTCAGGAGAAAATCCGGAGAGATTTTTGTGGCGGGATATTGACGGGATACATAACCCACCAATGGGTCAATTACGGGATATGCCGGGATATTTGGCGGGATATTTTTTCCACCAGTGGTGTCAATTTGACTTGTTGGTTCACTACTTTTTTTTAATTTTTTAATTTTTTTTGACATTTTCTGGACATTCATTACATTTAGAAAGCAAGTGATTAAGCATTTGATGTGCATTAAATACATACTCTTGGCTACAAAAATTACAACGTCTTTTTTTGTATTTACTGGTACTACATTTTTCTGTACAAGTTACTTGAACAAAATACCTCCAAATTGCTGACTCAGGTCTTTCCATGACGTTTTTTTAACCTTACATTATTTAAAATGAATTAGTTTTACTATTGACATTTGTTATTATCGTTTTTATGTCAGTTTAAATATAGAAATACATTATGAAATAAACATTGTTTTTTTCTTACCTTGATAACAATAATGTATAACCTCTAAACTTGAATTCCAGAACATTTCAGAACTTTCTTTTATTTGTTGAGAATATCATTTCCAAAATTAAATAAAATAACAATAATTAATATTTTACTAAATATGATTTTATTCAATTATTATAATGAGAATCTCATTAATTTTTATTAATTAGTCACAAAATAAATAAATAAATAAATAGAAAAAATTATAAAATAAAAATAACAAACATGAGTTGCGCAGTATGAAACGGCGCAAGTTTGTGGCTCCGCCTTTTAATGGTAAAAAATCCGGTAAAAAATTCGGTTATTAACCGGTAAAAAAACCGGACTCTTAACCCTCCATGTGACCTTGACTTCGATACTAACTAAGACTAGCGCCGTCAGTGGCCGATAGAGTTATTAAATTGCTCCATTCTGTGAGCCTCAGTATATTTTGAGAGATTGTCCTCCTTACAGATCTCCATCATGAAAAATAGAGATCAAAAGGACGATTTCCATAAGCTAAAAAGCGTACAAGAAGACTAGAGAGGTATTGTACAAAAAAAGCGTCAAGTATTCGAAATTGTACTCAATTTGTAATGTAATTGTTGATAAAAAAAAAAAAATAAATAATAATAGAATAAAAAAAATTATACTCGGCCCCGCTATACGTGAGATTGAATAATGTTGACTTAAAATTTAATTTTTAATTTAGGAAAAAACTACGCGGGGTCAAGTATAATTTTTTTTTATTATTTTATTTTTTTTTTTTTAACAATTTAGATTTAAACTAAATTTAACTACATTTATCGAAAATAAAATTTCATCGTTGGTTTTGATTGTATCATATATTTTATATATCAAAAATTGATTAATGGCAAAACAAGTTACATTATAAATTGACTACTGTTTCGAATAGTTGACGCTTTTTTTGTACGAAATAATTGTTTTTCGTTTTTTGTTAGTCTTTATATTGCCCTGTGAATACGGGTGCTGGTGCTAGTGATGTAAAAATACCGGTTTTTTTTTTCGGTATTAATACGATATCTAATACGGTATTGATACGGTATTGCCGTATTTATTACCAAATAGGTGTTCTGTATGTTAAAATACGGTATCAAACTGAATTTTTGATACAATACCGCATTAATACCAAAATGCACCTCTATAGATGTAAAAATATGGGATCAGAAGTGTGGCGCTAGTGTCAATTTTACTGTCTGCTATCTTTTTTGCACCATGTCTCGAAATGATATATTTTAATTATTTTAATTCATCAATTTATTATTTTAATTATTAATATATTATTTTAATAATTTTATAAAAACAATATATCATCTAGTTTTATTCTTTTAATATATCAATTTATTATTTTAATTATTAATATATTATTTTAATAATTTTTTAGAAAAAAAATTTTATATATTTTTATTATTTTGATATATTATATGTTGTTACAATAATTTTGCGCATTTGCGCATACGCGTGCACTGATGGAGATCTCATCAGTGTTCTGGAGTGCGTTCGAAAAGTCACTCGGAAACCCGGAAGCAGCGCAGTAGACGAAAAAATATAGGAATAAAATAAACTTAAAAGTAACTAAAGGTTACTGTAGACTATCGATTGTAATAACGGCCATATTGCAGGCCACTCACTTTTGTTACTTATGAAAAGTATTTTTATAATTATTATTAATAATTAAACAATAGAATATTTTTTTGATTTGTAGTTTGTACCTACAAAAATAACCTCTCACCTGTCATCACAATTTTTAATAAAAAAAATCATGCTTACCACAACAAAATATCAAAAATTTTCTATGATCACAATCTTGAATTTCCGGGTTTCCGAGTGACTTTTCGAACGGACCCTTGAACACTGAATTCATGGAAGAAAGCACCCATTATTACATCATGCTAGAAATTCATGTTCAATTTTATCAGTTATTGTTAAATATTATGAATATTTGTTATTCATAATTATAATAGACATCAAAAACAATAAAAGCTTTCATCGATAATATTTTCAGAAAACTTCCGATTTTATCGATATTCATTTTCCAGTATTTAATACCGCATTTTGCACTTACTTAGTTGTAAATACCGTATTTACCACATACCAGCAAGCACTTTGGTACATGGGAGGTCTATAGAGCTGATAATCTCTCAAAATTTACTAAGGCTCACAAAATGGTGTAGTTAAGTAACTTTATCTAATCATAGTTAGTACCGAAGTCAAGGTCACATGTTATTTTTGTGTGGCTCAATTATAGTATTTTGTTGTGTGAAAAAATAAAATACAACTAAATTATACAATAACAATAAATTTATATATCATCATTAGTAAATATACTAAAAGCTAAGGCATGAGATGGACTCAAAAAAAGACAATTTATTATTTATATTTGAAAAACAAGCAATAAAAAAAAGGGTAATCTGTGACGTCACACAATGTATTAGGATAGGGAGGTGTTGAGGATGACGGAATGGAGCAATTTAGTAACATTATCGGCCACTGACGGCCGATTTTTTGTTTACTACTTATTTTTGTATCAAGATAATTATTTATGAGTAAACAAATAGCTAAAAAAAAAGATGGACTCAAAAAACGACAATTTATTAAACAATTTCTGCTGGATAAAATATCTTTTTTGCTGCATCTATTTTCTTAGCTATTTTTTCTCTAAATTTTGAATAAATAAAAGTATGTAAATTATTTTTAAATAGACAAATAGCTAAAGAATGAGATGGACCCAAAAAAAAAAATAATTTATTAAATACTTATTGCTGGGTAAAATATTAAAAAGAAAAAATAGGGTGCAATTATTTATTTAAAAAATAAAAAACAAATATACCTAAGAAAATAGATGTACTCAAAAAAATATTTTACTCAGCAATAATTATTTAATAAATTGTCTTTTTTTGAGTTAATCTCATTCCGTATAGCTAATTGCTTATTTAAAAATAATTTTCAGGCATTCATTTATTAGATGCATCCATAGACAATATTAATTTTTAAATAAATAAATGTATTTTATTTTTTTACACAAAAAAATACTTTAACTGAGCCACACAATAATAATAACATATGACCTTGACTTCGGTACCTACCAAGACTAGCGCCATCAGTGGCCGATTATGTTACTAAATTGCTCCATTCCGTCATCCTCAGTAAATTTCGAGAGATTATCCTCCTTATAGACCTCCATGTGCCGGTATTTTTGCATCTCTAGATTGTACCGAGAAAGAGAACAGTACAACCATTTCGTTTCTCTCTCAGGGACACAGACGGACACTTTTGACGCGAAAGTTCACCTTCCAGCTTTATTATATTTCAATGTTCATTATTTATATGTTAACTCCGTGACTTTTGAGAAGCGTAAGGTGATGTTGCAGCTGAGTTGAGTGGTACTGGTTGTTTTATTATCATAGAGGAACAAGATTATATGTACATAATTAGACAAAATAAAGTGAAAAAAAAATAAATGTACAGCTCAAGTGGCGTAGTGTTAGTGAAAGACATTTTCTGTTCCATAAAATATTGAACTAACTCGTAGCATTTCAGTCGTTCATGGTCTTTGAGCCGTTTATTTTCAGGTGTATCAGCTTGTATTTGTAAAGTATTTGATTTATTATTTTGTTGTTAACCCAGTTCTTCAGTATAAGAAAACTATGTGAAAAAAAAAATAAAAAGAAATTAGCTTCGTCCTATCGTAACTTTTATACGTGTATTTATATGTGTACCACCGTGATAATATAATCTACAGTTATTTTTGTTTGAAAAACATACGACTTGAAGAGTGCAATTGAGCATGATTCCAAGGTAAGTCAAAAAATGACTAACCACCGCAAAATTTCTTTTAGTCTAACCGATATTGTACAATTTTTTATTATTCCTTTTTGCATAAATATTAAGAAATAATTTATTCCATTGATTTCTTTTAATTTGAAAAATTTATATTTTTAAAAAACCACGGAGACAAAATCGTGTCGCGACGCTATTGTCGCACCTGTATACCGGCAATTTTCTCACGGTGTGTCTAATTAAATGTCCAGGCACTCTCCGTGTCATACCCTTTTTCCCTTCTCTATTTTTTTATTAAATATTTAATTATTCTATTCTTTGACATTTTTAATTTCTTAAATCATACCTTGGTTTTTGGTTACATTTTTCAGCCTCTTTTTCATTTTTTCTTCAGTCAGTGCTTTTGCGTGTGTAAAATCTACATGTATGATACAAATTCATTGTGTGAGCTTATTCGCACAATCCTTAATTGTTATGATTTATTGATAAATATGCTTATTGTTTTACTGAAAGAAAAAATCTCATAACATTTATATTCAACGCATTTCAATGTAAATAAATGACTTTTATTTTGAATAGTGCATTAATATTGGTTTTCGTAATAATTTATTTATTTTATTGCCTTTTGTAAAGTTTCTAACTAATCCATTGTTTCGTTTATTTTACTTGAAGTGATAGAACTTTATATGCGTCCTTGATCTAACAATCCGCTTTCAAATAGTACAATCACTTTTTTACTCTCCAAGTAATGACCGCACGTTCTATTTTATACCTATTCTACTTATTTTACCGTAAAAAAAAATTTTTTTTTAGATTATGGCTCTGCCATGAATCGCATAAATTTATTAGCTAGTACCGAGTTCGTTCCTAAGCCGGATTAAGAAAAAAAAAATCCGACTTCATTCCTGAGGACAGTACTATTGCAGCTGAGTTCGTTCCTATCGCGATTTCCCCTATTTTAGTTTTGAATACCCCCTCTCTTAACATTTTCATTAGTCAAAGTAAAATATAAATGTTACTTACATAGGCTAAGAAATAGATAGAAAGAGATAATTTTTATTCATAGTGAATAGAGAACGGAAGAACGAACTTAAATGGGGCTATCGAGCCGAAAACGCTATGAAAACAAGTAGGTGAATTAGTTCTTTTTTTTTGGCCTGTAGATTGCTCTGATTTTTTATTTCCTTAGTATTCTAATAATTAATAAGAATAATTTTTTTTTTGACGTCCCAAACGTAAGCAAAACAATATGAGCACAAACGATTATGAATAGCACTGGAATTTTATGCTCTTTTTATGTTATTTTTGAGTGCAACTCGCGAATTTCGTGCTCTTATATATTTTTTTTTATGCAATGTTGTGCCAGCTTAAACTTAATTCAGCACAATTTTTTTAATAATTAACCGATCGACACGTAATATGACCCAAAATTATGTGCTTTTTATGTGTTTTTATTCTACGTTAATAAATATTTGAATTTTTTTTTATTAACCCTTTTTTAATTAATTTTTTTATTTTTTATGCAATGTTTTAGTCTACGTATATAAATAATTTTAAAGTACTTTTGCAATTTGTAGAGATTTTGTTTTACTTATTATTAAGAACGATAGAAAAAAATCTAACACTACTAGAACTACTGAAAAAAAAGCTGAAAATAAAAATGACTGAAAACACCGTTGGTATTAGGAGAATTAATAAAATACTATGAATAAATTTCTTTAAATGAGTGACAAAGTAATGTCCTGTAATTATACTATGAAGCGAATATCAATTTTGAAGCCTAAATATGAAAGAAAATATTTTAATGGGAAGTTTTTGTTTTTGTAAATGCTATCTGATACTTAATTAGTAATGTAAGAAAATTGAAATATAATATATAACTTACCTTTGATATAAAGCTGTGAATACATGTGTTATTGTGAAATAAAGATAAGAAAAAACCCGAATAAATTTAAGGTACACGTTCAATGTGAATTATGACAGTGAAGCTAGCGAACGGAGTTAGCGAACACAGGACAGGAATGAAAAGACAGTGACTGTACTTACTCGACCGACTGCAAAAGAATGGGGAAAAAGAAAAGAACAAAGACAATAAAATAAGCATAAAATGTATTAGAGAAGGAAAGACAAATAGATGAGTGAGAACCACTGACAAAAAAGCCACTTTTATTATTGAAAAAAAATAAAATTGTTTATTAATTTAATTATTAAATAACAAACAATTGGGTTGATTTTTTAAAATATAGATTAACTTTATAGTTAATTTCTTTATTTAATGATATTTTTTAAAAAATTCTTCGACTTTGCATAATAATAAAAAAAAAAAAATTTATACATATAGAGTTTGAGTTCTGTTGAAAGATAGAGTTTTTTAAATTATTTATTTAACAACAAAAGCAAAATCGAAAAATTATAAAAAAAATATCATTAAATAAATAAACAATTTCCAAATATTATAGATATTTCAAATAAACAACCCAAACATTTTTTATTGTATAAATAAACAAACAAATAAATAAAAAAAAGCCATCTACTAGATGTACTATAAAAGATGGCATTTTTTTTTTTTATTTGTTTATTTATACAATAAACAATTGGGTTTGTTTATTTATACAATAAACAATTGGGTTTGTTTATTTAAAATATGGATAATTTTTAGAACAAGATAATTTAACTAATGATATTTTTAAAATAATTTTTCGACTTTGCATAATAATAAAAAAAAAAAAATTTATACATATAGAGGGCGAAACAAGTAGCTCTAATCTTTGTAATCTCATTGTAAAAGTTTTTTTTTTTTTTAAGTAATAATCTATTAATAATTATAATTTATATATTTTCAATCTGTCATATAATTGTCTAATGCCTTGGACACGTCAACATAAAATCTCTGATAAATTATCAAATAAAAGACTTTCTATTCTTGAAAATTGGCCATTAAGTTACTGTAGAATTTGTCTGGGTAATTTTATTAGAAGTGGTTCAGGTAAAGATTTGCTGAATGTTACATTTGTTACTGGTGTTGATTGTAAACATCCATTTCATATTGATTGTTTGAAAAAGTATTTAATCTATCAATTATTATTCAACCTGTTGATCAATTTTTAAAAACTGTAGTTTGTCCAAGGTGTTTTGAAAAACAAGAAATGTCTCAGTCAATTGTAACATGTACAACCTCATATTCAACAAGTGTTGCAAGTACAACAACTATTAATTCTTTACCTTCTATTATTAATTGCTCATCATCATCATCATCATGTGATACTATTACTACTTGTCATCAAGATACATCACATTTATTGGTTTCACCATCATCTATTGATGATCAGTCTATCAATATTACCACATCAGATGTATCAAATGTTTTAAACATATCAAATTCTGATACTTGTCTAGATGATAAACTAGATAGTATTCTTGTTTGGTGCAAGAATATAAGTGAACAACAAAAAGTAAGTGAACATAAATTATTTGAACAACAAAAAGTAAGTGAGCAGAATCTTCATTCAATTATGAAAGGTACCTTTCAAGTTATTGATAATAAATTTAAATTATCAGCAAGTAAAATTGCTAATCTTGAATCTCAAGTATCTTCAATTAATAATCAATTATTGTCAATTCAAGCAGATGTTAGTAATCAAATCTTGAATTCTGCTCGTGTTATTACATCTACATCTACTTCTGAAGGTCAATCTTTATTACCTGTCTGGGACAATGAAGTTGTTCTTTTTGGCATACCTTATCAAGTAGATGAGTTCTTGATAAACATAATTAAAAAGCTATGTCATTTACTTGATTTTGATTATTCTCTTATATCAGAATCAAATAGATTGGGTAAAGGCATTCAATTAAGTAATACAATAAGAATCAAGTTCTTAAATGTTCAAGATCGTGAACATTTTATTAATTCTTTTAAGAAGAAAGGAAAAAAAGTTTTACTATCTGATTTACAACTGTCAACTTTAATCACTTCAAGTATTATTTTTGTTCACAGACGTTCACCACCTCATCTTGTAGAATTAAGAAAAGATATTTTAAAACGTTTACCATATGTTAAATCTAAGAATGTATGGTTTTTATTCAATAAGGTCATGGTACGTTTAAATGATGGTGAATCACCAATTGGATTAAAAGATAGATATGATTTTTATTTATTACCACCACCACAGCAAAATGTAAATTTAAATAATTCTTATAATATTCAGTCAAAGAATTTGACAAGTCTTGATAAAAGTGTACAATCATCATCTTTAACAAATAAAAATCATCAATGACATTTGATTAATTCAGTTGCTCTTGACTTAAATATTTCATCATTGTTGATATGTCATTTTAATGCTCAATCTTTAAGAGCTCATATTGAGGAAATTAGACATTATTTTTTAAATAATAAATTTCATATTATTGCTATAAGTGAAACTTGGCTTACAGATGATACTCTTGATTCTCAAGTATTTATACCAGGTTATCAGTTGTTTAGAAATGACAGAAGGTCTAAAAGAGGTGGTGGAGTTGCACTTTTTGTGCAAGATAATTTTTGCAGTCAAATATTAGAAGTTTTTTCATCAGATACATTATTTGTAACAGAATTTTTATCAGTGTCAATAAAAGTTTCATCTTTATTATCAATAGTTGTTTGTGTTGCATATAGACCACATAAACAAATAAATTTTAATAATTTAGAAAATTATCTTTCAACATCACTATCATCATTACCAGATTTTATTTTACTAGGTGATTTGAATGCAAATTTATTATCGAATGATCAGGATGCACTTGATTTAAAAAACATTTATTCTTCACTTGCATTACATAATATTAATTTTCATTCAACACATCATACAGTATCATCAAATCATGGTTAGATATTTGTTTAGTAAATAATCTTGATAAAGTAATAAATAAAGGTCAATCATATGTACCTTTTATATCTAATCATGATCTAATTTATATTAATTATTCTACATCTACTTTATCAAATAAAACAAATAAAATAACAAGTATCAAAGTAAGAAACTGGGATTCAGCTGATGCTTTATTAATGATTAATTCATTTAATATTTATGATTGGGATTTATTTGCTTTATGTAATAACATAGACATTCTATTGTCTTCCTTCCTATGGAGGGTAAAGGCAACTATCAATCAAAATATACCAGAAAAGATATTAAAAATAAATCATAAAAAAACACCAGGTATTACAAAAGAAATCTGTAATCTGATTAAATTAAAAAATAGTATTTACAAACGTTATAAATTAACATATAATATAAATGATTTGTTAAATTATCGTAAATTAAGAAAACAAATTACTTCAGAAATAAGAACAAATAGAAGAAAATTAATAGAAAATTGTTATATAAACAATAAAAACTCGAGAAGTTTTTGGAGACAAATAGATAATCTTGGTTTAACAAAAAAGTCAAAAACATCATTAAAATATTTAATTCCAAAATCTTTTACTGCTTCTAGCTTGAATGCATATTTTATTGATACTGATATTAAATTAAATTCAGTCCAATCAAGTACTATCATAAATAATTTACAAAATGTCAATATTCAACAACGATGGTCTTCATATACAGCTAAATTAACAAATAACAATTTTAAATTTAAACATATTACTTGTTCAACAATTATTTATTTATTAAATAATTTAAAATCAGATGCTATTGGTTATGATGGAATATCAATTAATCATATTCGTGTATTTGGAAAGTATTTAATTCCATATATTATGAATATTTTTAATTTTTCATTAAGATCTTCTCAATTTCCATCTCAATTTAAAATAACAGACATCCGTCCACTTGCAAAAATTAAAAATCCAACACAATAATATAATTTATAATTTATAATATAATTTTTGTATTTTCTTTGCTCTGAAAGGTCTTGCCTAGAGCAGATATATATGTAAATAAATAAATAAATAAATAAATATAGAGTTTCAGTATTTTTAATATATAGAGTGTTTTAAATTATTTATTTAACAACAAAAGCAAAGTCGAAAAATTACAAAAAAAATATCAATAAATAAATAAACAATTTCTAAATATTATAGATATTTCAAATAAACAACCCAAACGTTTTTTATTGTATAAATAAACAAACAAATAAAAAAAAAAAATGCCATCTTTTATAGTACGTCTAGTAGATGGCTTTTTTTTTATTTATTTGTTTGTTTATTTATACAATAAAAAATGTTTGGGTTGTTTATTTGAAATATCTATAATATTTGGAAATCGTTTATTTATTTAATGATATTTTTTTTATAATTTTTCGATTTTGCTTTTGTTGTTAAATAAATAATTTAAAAAACTCTATCTTTCAACAGAACTCAAACTCTATATGTATAAATTTTTGTTTTGTTTATTATTATGCAAAGTCGAAGAATTTTTTGAAAAATATCATTAAATAAAGAAATTAACTATAAAGTTAATCTATATTTTAAAAAATCAACCCAATTGTTTGTTATTTAATAATCAAATTAATAAACAATTTTATTTTTTTTCAGTAATAAAAGTGGCTTTTTTGTCAGTGGTTCTCACTCATCTATTTGTCTTTCCTTCTCTAATAGATTTTATGCTTATTTTATTGTCTTTGTTCTTTTCTTTTTCCCCATTCTTTTGCAGTCGGTCGAGTAAGTACAGTCGCTGTCTTTTCATTCCTGTCCTGTGTTTGCTAACTCCGTCCGCTAGCTTCACTGTCATATGTGAATTATTTTTTAGAATTCTAACAAATTGATTTCTCACATGATAAACTCAGTTGAAATCGGATTATTCTAATTTTTTTATGTCATGATTGGGAATAACTCTTAAAATTTTAAAATAATTCAATACGACATTTTTTTTGGGTTCTTGTTGTTCTATTTTCGGGTCAAGTTTCATGTCGATCACTTGATTATCAAAAAAGTTGTGCTGACTTCAGTTAAAGCTAGCACAACATTGCATAAAAAATAAAAAAATCAATTAAAAAAGGGTTAATAAAAAAAAAAAAATTCTTTATACACCTAGCATAAAAACACATAAAAAGCACATAATTTTGGGCCTTATTACATGTCAATCAGTTGATTATTGAAAAAGTTGTGCTTACTTGAATTTAAGCTAGCACAACATTGCATAAAAAATAAAATAAATTAAAAAAGGGTTAATAAAAAAAAATTCAAATATTTATTAACGTATAAAAACACATAAAAAGCAGATAATATTGAGCTTTATTTCATGTCAATCGGTTGATTATTGAAAAAGTTGTGCTGACTTAAGTTTAAGCTGGCACAACACATTGCATAAAAAAAAATATATAAGAGCACAAAAATCGCGAGTTCACTCAAAAATAACATCAAAAGAGAATAAAATTCCAGTGCTATTCGTAATCGTTTGTGCTCATATTGGTTTGCTAACTTTTGGGACGTTGAATAACATCGTATTTGACTAAATTGATTTCGTCCAATTTAATATTGATATTTTTGATTTTATCCCTATCCTATGTTATTACTGATATCTTATCAGGTAATTTTATCATATAAACCAGTCATATGTTTAATTAAAAAATAACTTAATTAGCATGGTGTCTGAACAATCAATTTATTGTAATAACTTTGTAATAACAAAAATTAGATCTGATATGATTGATAATGTGATATCAAAACACAACTTTATTGAATATATAAATTAAAAAGAAAATAGACTGTCATTTTAAAAAATATATAAATATTTCATATTTTGGATTAAAATAAAGAAAAAAAAAACGAGGTTTCTTCAGAATATAAACCAATGATATTTTTTAATTTTAATTGGCATGGTAAAAAAACAATTAATTCATTGCAATAATTTTATTATAAGAACTAGAGTTATTATGATAAAAAATTAAAAAAAAACTTATTGAATGAATGATTTGAAAAAAAAATTGATATCATTTTAAAAGTTAATTAAATATTCTATAGATATTTAAATAAAATCTTTCATATAACTATGATTTCTTTGAAACAAAAGGAAAAACCCTTTTCTATCAGACTTTTCCTAATTATTCATATTTTTTATTCTTATTATTTATTATTATTTTTTGTATTCATTTATTGATGTTAATTGAAAAAAGACCTGGCGATTCATACATAACACATGGAACATTGGAAACACCGTAAAAATCCGGGGATTTTTGACTTTTGATATTAGTAAATATTTCAATATTTTTTCAGCGTTTAGACTTTTGTAAAAAAATCTTCATAATTATTTTTACTTTGCTCTATAAAATTTCTAGATATAGCTTAGAAAAAAAGGAGAGGGATAGGATGTATTTGGAGATGAAGCAAAAATGTAGATAAAGAGACGGATGTTGATAAGTTACAAAATCTTTTAAGTTAGGTAAAAGTATTTGAGATAAGAATACATTTATGAAGATTTTTTTATTATTTTCCCAGTAAGTGTTTTTAGTGTTTTCGGTAAAAAGTCATTTTTAAAAAATTTTTCATAAATATTTTCTATCACAAATCGTAACAGATTTTGAAACTTAGCAATACCCCTCTCCTTAGCTAGATCCTATCACCTGTCTTCCTCTTTTTTTTCTAAACTACATCTTGGAATCTTATAGAGCAAGGTACAGTTTATATACTGTACCTAATTTGTATTTGCACCGTAGTAGTATGTATTATAAGTATGAAATCAGATGTCTTATATCCTTTTCTGTATTTGTTTTGTTTTATCTTTTTATAGAAATTTTAAGAAATATTAAAATTGATTCATTGAAAGCTATTTGTTTGTCGGTGAGAAAACATAAATTGCAATGCGATTTATATAAGCCGCGCGGAAACGCGGCCATCGGTCTTGTAGAATAATAAAAGAAAGATATCACTTCATTACCTTTTTATTTAGTAAAATTAAACATATTTAAACCTGGGGCTCCACAATCTATTTCAGCCCTGATTAGGCCGCTAATTGAGCCGCCAGTTCCATCGTCATAATTTTTCTTGTAATTTAGTGGTTGCAATTTTTGCTTGTTTGGCAACGATGGATATAAGTTTGTTGATATGACCTCGTTTGCTAATAGAGCAAAAACAAGGCTAACCACTTCTTTTTGACTTTTATTTAATGCACACATTTTTTATTATTGGTTATTTTTCCTTGCATGTACATAGTTTTTCATTATTATTTTTTGCAAAAAAACACAAACATCGCTTCAAGGCTTATACATGCGATGCTCGTATATACATGTATTACACGTTATTTTGAATCTATAATAAATATTCTTTACTGCGCATTACAATTCTTTTGTAAGTAATTGTTTATCAAATTTATACACTTTTTTTAAGATGTTAAATTGTTCAAACAAATAAATCACAAGATAATTCAAAAAAATAATATTCTAATGTGTATCAGAGAACATAGAGATTGAACATTAAGGCTGAATGTCAAAATATTCAAAAAAAATTCCCTCTCACAGATTTTGATCAAAGTAGGCTCATTTTTTAAGTGAAATAAAGATCTATTTTATCAATTTTTTTTTGTAATTTTCTCTTAATTGTAAAAGTTATTAATTAATTTATACAAAAATTTACGCTCATCAGCTGTTGTAGTATACATAGAAAATGTAAACTTCGCAACGATGTTCTCTTTTCTCTGTCTGTTTTGGTTTATTTCTTGTATCATGATCATACACACACATTTATAAGTCCAAGTAATTTACATGCGGCGTTTTACGATCAAAACTTTTCTTGCTAAAGTGGTATTTGTGTTTGTAAATACAGGCTGCCCACACTCACTCATACAACTAGAGACGTGACAGTAAAGTATAAAAATTTATCACAAAAGGGGGTGCTCATTTTTTCTAAACTACGGTTGTAAGGGTGCCCCATTGAACCTAAAGAGTCGTTCTACTTTAGTATTCAGCCTTGATTAAGTATTGCTTCTCGGTTTTTTAAACATCAAATATTTAAGGGAGAATGGGACGTATCATATCAACTAAAAGTTTTATCCCTGAGCTCTTTTTTTTGCGTGTACCAAAACCACTCACTGGCATAAAAACTTTACTCACACAATTACGAATAAATTCACACCCACACAACAAAAGCGATTTGACAACATTGGTTTTGAATTGAATGCAAAAATAAAAAACCGGTCGGTAATATATTATCAAATATATAACATAAATCCCATGCGTAGTTGCCATGTTTTTGTTGACAGAAAAAAATAAATGATAAAATTCGCAATTTTTTTTTTTTTTTATTGCTATTTTTCATTAATAACAAGCTAGTAACTGATAAAACTAAAATTTCCAATCGATTCTAAATTATTTCATTTATTTATATTCATAAAAAAAACTATATCGAAATAATTGCGGTAAATGCTTTTTTTTACAATATCTACTGTCATGGAGGGTTATTTTTTCGTTACTCCATAAGAGCCCATGTTAAATTTTTTTTTTTATAAACATTATAACTTTTTAATTAGTGTAGTAATTGACATAAGAGTTTGTTTTAATAAATACATCGTATTCTTAACTATCTAAAAAGATAATAAAAAAAGAAACTTATAATTTCCTTCAATACGTCCCATTATCCCTTAAAGAATAAAAACAAAAGAACCTGATTAATCAGGGCATTTTATTCGTTTATGAAATTATTCATGATTTTTAAGACATGACACAAAATTTTTCTTACTTCTATAGTAATCTACAATCTATTCTTTACTATGTCTTACCATTCTTTTAATTTTAAATATTGCAAAATTTAGTTGTTTGAATAAATTTTACTTAACGGGGTTCGAGCTCGGTTACAGAGGGAAATGATGCAGATTGAAGTTCTTTGTAGTTTATATTTTTTACTAAGAATTGATTCAAGAGAAAAAGTATTTTTCTATTTTAGCGAGCATAATTATAATTTTAATATAATTTAAAAAAAAAAAAAGTTACAAAAAATAAATATTCATTGATCAATTTTGGATCAAGACGGCTGTAATCAAGAAGAGTTAAAGTTTTCTTGATGCTATTTTAAGCAAGTTATGAATCAATCTCAATACAGCAGTACAAATCTCAATCAAGAATCTTAATCGAATCAAGCTATCCTGAACAGATTTCCAGCAGGGTAATAACAATTCATGGTTTCTCTTGAAAAAAATCTGCGAACGCTTACAAATTTTAAAGATATCTGAATTTCTACGGTATTCTTACGGTATTACTTTGATATATGGTTGTAATATCACGTCCTTTAGTATGTATTGATTATTTTAACGATAATAGTATGATTATTTTTTTTTAAATTTCTGTTTCAGGAAGAGATAATAAATTAGATTCTGAAAAAAAAATTACTTTTTACAAGTGTGCTTGACAAAAAAATTTTACGATATATTATAAAACTATATATCGACTAAAAACAAGATGTCTGAAAAACGAGGACCAAAGGCTCTTGAAGTCTGGTGCCGTCGTATAACTAACAGTTATCCAGGAGTTAATGTGCAAAATATGACTACATCGTGGCGAGATGGTCTTGCATTTTGTGCTATGATTCATCACTTTCGTCCAGACCTTATGTAAGTACATAGTAAATGCGGATTTAAGGCCGAATGTCAAAACATTAGATAAAATTCCCTCTCTGGGATTTTTTGAAGTAAAACTTCTTTTCGTTCGCTAGGGGGTAGAAAAAATACATGTAACGCTCGAGCGTCGTCACGTTTGAGAGTGATGTGAAAAGTAGAGAGGGCGCACTAGCATTCCCTCTCCCGCGTCTTAGCGTATTTCTATGTTGCGTCTACATTATAGACTGTTTGCTTAGTTTTTTTTTTTGACGTCATCAGATAAATTCCTACCCCAAAATAATAATTATCTACAACTTAAAAAATTAATATTAATTAAACGGTTAGTTTAATCAAAAAAATTTATTTGAAGTACCCCCCTTAAAAAAATTTAATTTACAATTTTTATTTTAAACTTACGATTTAAATTAACGGTTTTTTTTTTATTTTTTTTTTTTCACCCCTTTCCGAGGGGAGTAGAATTTTTTAAATAATTTTTCCGAAATCCCAAGGGTCGAATTAGTTTATAAAAATTTTTTTAAAAAAAAGAAACAATTTTTTTAAAATAATCATTTAAAAGGGATCTTTCTTGGATCAGATTTCTTGACTTTGATGTTGAACACTGAGTTATTCAAAATACAATTATACATCGAAAAAATGTGTCTTTTTCTTTTATCAAAAAGTTTGATATCATTAGGGATGATAAGAGAACAGAATATTTTTATCTGATCTCGGTCATATTTTAATTATAAGCGTACATATCGATCCCTGAAAACACGTTCTTGCTGCCGGCACGGTCTACTGTACCGCTGATGGTAGACGGTTACAGCAGCGGGACGTCCAGGTAAATCAGCAGTAAGCACTCGTATATTCTCAGTAAGTTGTTCTGCTAATACAGCAGTACAAAGCACTGCTGTGGCAACTGAATACGCGGCCGTCTATGCTATGCGCAAACATAACCTTGTTAAATGACTGTGTTGTTTTGACCAAGAAGACTAGAGACCAGGAGAATAAACTCCCATGATGGGGGTGGGACCATATACGTCCTGATCAACTTGCGGCGCCACTTCTGCTTCGAACAGAAATTCGGTTTTTGGTTCGTTTTTTTTCGAGGCTGTTCGGCTTTGGCGTCATCACGCACATAACATACACACTTACTTACAAAAAATTTTACAATTGTTTATTGTTATTTTATGTTTATTATGTCATGTTATGTTGTTTTTATATTATATTATTTTAATATAAAATTTATTTAAAAAATAATGAATAATGTCTCGTACTTG
This sequence comes from Lysiphlebus fabarum, assembly GCA_011426435.1. Taxonomy (NCBI): domain Eukaryota; kingdom Metazoa; phylum Arthropoda; class Insecta; order Hymenoptera; family Braconidae; genus Lysiphlebus; species Lysiphlebus fabarum. The sequence continues at coordinate 27,763 of WSYQ01000817.1, forward strand.
TTGTATACAAGGGTGCTTTACTGGTCATACTCGTAATCCACATCCAAACATCAAGACTGTTATTTTCGATATCCCAAAGGTAAGTTGTTGATTCTTGTTTTTAAGGTTATCTATAAACATTGGTTTTTTCAAGTTTATTAATTACAAAAGTATAATGTTGTTTGGTTTAAATTTAAATGTCAATTTGACTATTAGTTTAAGTATTAATTTGGTTTAAAGGAATCGTCAATTAGAGAAAAATGGCTTGAAGTGATATCACCAAACATTCAAGCCAGAAAAATTCGTAAAGAATATTATGTATGTGAATTGCATTTTAAATGAACTTATGTACTCGTCATCTATGCCTAAGAACTGGACGTTTATTGATATGTATTAAAACTTTAACTAATGTAGTTGACTAATAAGTTTACTCATTAATTTCATTATTGTTATTCAGTTTTGTACATTTATAATAAAATTATATTGTTAAACAATAATAAAGAAATAAACCAGATATACTTGTATAGAAAAGTATTTATTTAAACTTTGTTTCATTAAATAATTGTCCAAGAATTATTATTTATACAATTGATTCAACGTGATTATCAGCTTTTTTTTAAAAAAAAAATAATTGATTGTTAATTAAATGGTACATAATTAGTATGTTATTCACAATTTTTATCAAATATCAATATTTCAGTGGATATTTGCTTATACTCCAAAATTTGATTTATTTACAATTGTTTGTTTAGCATAATTTTTTTTAATGTCTTATTAACACTTATACTTAAATATAAAAAAATATCATATTTTACAAATCTGATATTCTCTCAAGAACATTAATTATTTCCATAACATCACTTGGTGATTTAAGAGGACCTCATTTTATCCATTTAATAATCTGCCCACCACGAGTTATTTTTACTTTCAAGTCCGGGTAAATAACGAGATTTAAAAAGTGTCATCACTTTGACACCTTGCATAAATTAACGAATTTCCTGATGTAACAAGCATTGTCCATAAGTTATTTGGCAATGGAACAGAATCTTTATTTGTGGCAAGCAGTTGGTATAATTTGTCACAAGGCACTTGCTTTACTTTACCCATAATAAACAGAATATTGTTGGTTCAATTTTCTCCTAAAAAAGAAAATATTTATATAATTTTTTCCAAATATAGATATGTATGCATATTATTATTTATTAAATATACTCCAAAAAAATGGTGAACTGTCATTGCTTGGAAACCATACTTTAGTTAGATTATATTATAAAAACTTCATATTTACAAAAAGTTTGTTGTATTTTGAAAAAAAATTTTTAACAATAATATTTATAAATGAATAAATTACCTGTTCAAATTAACTTAATTACACAATTAAATTTAATACACCAGTGCAATGCAGGAATATTGTTGGGTAGCTTTATTAGGCTTGGTTATTATTTATTATTGTTTATTACACAAATACACAAATAACATTTAACAAAGCCGAACAGCCTCGAAAAAAAACGAACCAAAAACCGAATTTCTGTTCGAAGCAGAAGTGGCGCCGCAAATTGATCGGGACGTATATGGTCTCATCAAAACCTACCCCTTCCGAAGTTTATTCTCCTGGTCTCTAGTCTTCTTGGTTTTGACAGTTTTTATTGTTTATTTTTAATTTAAATTATCTTTGTGATTTTAAATGGATAGTTTTGTAGAAAAAAAAACCCAAATGAATGGGGTCTTATGGGGTTTTATATTGACCTAAAATTCATTAGCTGATACGCAATTACTTTGTTTATATTTTTTTATATTTTTTATATTTAATATAAAAACAAAACAAAAATCTCAAATTTTTATATACAAAAAAGACTCATTTTTTCCCTTTATTCCAGAATTGTAGATCATCAAAATTCGTACTTTTTTATTCAAAGTTTTCGAAAACAAAAGCAGCGAAATAAAAGTGTCAAAATTTATTTGAATAAAGTTAACTATTGTTGATTGAATGCAACCTTTTTAATTTGCTTGATTCTGTATTAAAAAAATGAGGCGGTTTATTTCATATTGTTGTTATTTTGCAAGTAAAAATTTTTTTTTTCATAAACAATAAAGTTTGTATCCATTCTCTTTAAACAAAAAAAAAAAAAAAACAAAATCAATCAATTATTGAAGTTATAATTTAATTTTTAATATTTATTTTTTATAAACAAATCAAATTATTGTAATTTTTTGAGTAAAAATTTTTTGTTCAAACCATGTATTAGTAAGAATCAGTGCCTTTTAAACAAAAAAAAAATTTTTGAAATCGATCGATTATCAAAGTTTTTATTTATGTTTTAATAATAATTTTTTAATAAAAAATTGTGTTTTATTATTATTTTTCAAGTAAAAAAATTTTTTTTTTTTATAATATAAAAGTGTCAACTTGCCTCTTTTAGACAAAAAAAAAAATTTTTAAATCAATCAATTATTGAAGCTATTATCCAATTGTTAATTTAATTTTACAATAAATAATTGCTTTTGTTATTATTTTTTGGCCACGGATGCACGGAAAGCCAATTCAAATCAATTATCGTTTCAAGTTTTTTTTTTCTTTTATTTTTTTTTTTTCGACGTCATCAGATTAACCCCTGAGTTAAGATGATAATTATCTACAACTTTAAAAATTAATAACTAATTTACGGTTGGTTTAGAAAAATTTATTTGAACTACCCCCCCTAAAAAATTTTTATTTATAATTTTCATATAAATTTTTTTTTCTCTATCTCTAACAGGAACCGCGAAATCAACGAATTTTTTTTTATTTATTATTTTTTACCTCTTTCCGGCGGGGTTAGAATTTTTCAAATAATTTTTTTGAAATCGCGAGAGTCGAATTAGTTTATGAAAATTTTTTTCGAAAAAATGTAACCAAATTTAAAAAATGCTCATTTAAAACTCTATCAACTGTCTCTATGGACATGCGCAGCTGCGAATTTATGCATGTGTGTAGATATGTACATTCATAAGAATAAATATGCCGTGGAATAAAAAAAGAGAGTAGAGTGACATGATGAACGTAAAAGAGAGAAAAATGCAGAAACTCGACAATTTTACTAAAATATTCATTTTTTAGTCAAATCTTGTACCTGGCTTATTCGGAATATTATATCTTTTTAACCATACATCGGAAAAATTCAAGATTAGGCTTATTGGATAGGGAAATATCGACATTAATAAGGAAATTAATTTTAGTTTTCATTTATAATAAATATTAAGAGAGTTATTGAGCAAATAAAAATTCGTGACGTCATACCCATGCAACCTATTTATATTATATACCCGGTAAGTCTCGCGCTGGACAAAAATGAGTCGAGACTCTACCAAGTCTCTTGATATTGTTTAATATATTTAATATATTTAATAATTTTATTTTTTTTTCAGATTCCATATATTCAAATGAAATATATGTATAAAATACTTGAATTTTTTATACCGGGATAAAATGTTATATAAATTATTCAAATATAGATAATTTTTAAAAAATCTATTTAATTTTATATATATATTTCATTTAAATATATATAGTTGTTATATAGGGATCTGACCTATTCACCATGGCATCTGGTGGCGTATAGTGAACTATTTCCGACTTCATGAATCACATTACAAAATTTATACAGTATACTATGTTGATGATATCATACTATAGTAAAATAATCCGGAATTCGCCATATTGTCTCACTGATAAGACTTTACACAATAAGTGTGTGCGTGAGTGGCTAAGCCCCGCCCATAGGTCAGATCCCTATAGAGGTGTCATACAGCTATTCTTTGTACCGCTCATATGCCCGAACTCATCAACAGTAAAATGTTCGCCTACAGGCGCAGTACAACGCTCCGCGGTCTACTCTACTGCTACGGCAGCAGGAGCGTATTGCTGTTAATGCGAAGTTGAATACTAATTTTTTTAATGATAACTATAAAAAAAGTTTTTTAACACCATTCACTATTTATCTGGCTTAATTTTGAATTTTATTTTAACAACCACATATGGCACACGCACTCTCTTTAAGCTGTCAATGCGATGTTGAATACTGTTGATTACTGAGTTTTATGCGCCGTACGCAAAAGGAGTCATGACAGTCTACCTTAGATCCCCCCTGTTCCGAGTTCCTCCCACGGTACATCGTATCAATTGAACTCGTGCAGAACGACAGGGGGAGAGGTGCAGGAGACGGCACGTGGTCATCCGGGGTTTGGCAACCCCGCACCTACTGAGCTATGGATTGGGGTCTGATTCATTCAGATTCAGGACAGTAGCGCGTTCTGACGTACTCAATGCTAACCTTTTCCATAAAAGATATACTTAATGAGTTGCTCCAGTGGTGGCGACTGTCGATTGTTTTCGAAACGCTTGATAATGTCTTAGACGAACGGTTAATCAACTTAACCTGGTAAGTCAGTAAATCGCATACTGATGGTTCTCACTCATATGTGGATTCTCACCGGCCCTAACATAGCGTATATAGCGAAATATCTGCACAAAGAGGAAGGGTCGGCATTAATGAGATTGCTGACGGAAGTTCTGCGGCCGCCGTTAGGACATGTTGAGTCGTTGAGATGCGCCCGATTTAGCCGTGTCTGGTTCTGGCTCATGTATAGTGGAAGAGTAGGTGTTCTTTGTCGTCGTTTCCATGACGACAGAGGGTCTTCTTACACTTCTCTTCAAAACCTTGTGGTTTGTCGCGTACCGCAATGAGTAGGCCTTCCCGGGGTTCCCCGTGTTAGCTAGGGCCCATTGCATTAAATATCTAGCAGTAGCGAAATATTTAATGTGGACCCTAGAAACCGAACTACTCATACTGCATTTGCGCTTGCAGTGGGCTCTGGATTTTTCCAAGCCTGAGTACTGCGGCAATGACTTTTGTATTCGAGAAAGAGATAGGTTTTAAACTTCCTCTTCGGAGGCATGTGACGGTCTAAGGCCATATACGTGTGTGACCACCATAAGGGTGCAAACTAGTTTATTCTTCTAGTCTACCTTAGCTACATCCTTTTCCTTAGCTACATCCTAAATTGTTATAAAATATAAATTTATAACAATAAAGGGTGCTCATTTTTTTCTATGGTTGTAAGGGTGCTCTGTTGAACCCAAAGAGTGTCCTAGCTTGGTTTTGACATTCAGCATTAAAGATTCAAAAATTGAATGGAAAATATAATCAAAGCTGATGAACTATTTGACTACATATCTTTATTTTTTTCAATTCCAAAACTTTTTTCAGTGACTTTAATAGTCTTAACAAGGACGACGTGTATGGGAACAACGAGCTAGCCTTTACGACCGCTGAACAGCACCTTGGAATTCCTGCACTTCTTGATGCTGAAGACATGGCCTCATGCACTGTACCTGATCGTCTTTCCATTCTCACTTATCTTTCGCAATTTTATCAACATTTTGGTGGTAAGTTATCAAATCAAAATAATATTTACCACACATATTATAATAGTCAGATTAATATTGTTACTCAACGTAAAATAAAGTAAAACTCTTTATATATTTTGTCCCTTTTTATTTATCAGTACTTTTTTTAATGTGAGACCCAAAATTTCAGCCCCATGCTTGAACATTAGCGATTTCATTCCATGTTAACTTTTTGTGGTGTTGGTTATTTAATTCTCAGTTTTTAGTGCTAGAAAAGACAAAATTAAATCAATTTCTATCGTATATGCTTCGTTTTCGTATTTTTCCTGAGGTTTAATTTGGTCCTAGTATAAACTTTCTGTCTATATTATTCTGAGAAATATGATTTCTTAAAAGTTTATTTGAATTCATGTGCAGAATTTTTTTTTTGATGTGTAAACATATAAGGGCAGGCCGGGTATCGGCTAAAAAGAAAAAAAATGTCATTTCCGTTATTCACCGTCCATTTCTAATATCTTCCATCTTCCTTGCGCCAAAGATGTTTACTCATAAAATAATTAATCCGCGAGTCTAGAATAGCTCACGAATTTTTTTTTTTTACAGTTGACTTGATCTGGTTAGCAATAAGAAAAAACTATCAAATCTTAAATAAGGAAGCCTTGATCAAATTCTGATCAAGCTATCTCTCTTCAAGCTAGAATAAGGTAAACTTTTACCTTTAATTAAGGTCTGATCCGAAATGGGATAGGATTAGGGTTACCATATGCGAAATTCTGTCAGGACATCCCGAGTAGAAATTTGTTAGTGTTAGCCTGAACACGGATCCGGATCGGATCAGGATATCGTAGTGCAGTCCCTATTCAAGTATCGCTGTGACATCCTGATCCGGATAGCATCAAGTAAGCACTATCGTATCCTGAATAGAGATACTTGATCAAATCCTGACCAGGACTTGATCAAGTAAAAATACTCGACTTTGTTTTTTTTTATTTTACATTTTCCTTGATCCGGATAACATCAAGTAAACACTATCAAATCCTGAATAAATTTGATACCTGATCAAATCCTGACCAGGGCTTGATCAAGTAAAAATACTCGACTTTGTTTTTTTTTTATTTCACATTCACCTTGATCCGGATAGCATCAGGTAAACACTATCAAATCCTGAATAAATTTGATACCTGATCAAATCCTGACCAGGGCTTGATCAAGTAAAAATACTCGACTTTGTTTTTTTTTTATTTCACATTCACCTTGATCCGGATAGCATCAGGTAAACACTATCAAATCCTTAATAGAGATACCTGATCAGATCCTGACCAGGGCTTGATCAAGCAAAAAATACTGGACTTTGTTTTTTTTTATTTTACATTTTTCTAGTATTTTTCAAGTCGAGTATTTTTCCTTGATCAAGCCTTGGTCAGGATTCAATCAGGTATCTCTATTAAGGATTTGATAGTGTTTACCTGATGCTATCCGGATCAAGAAAAATGTAAAATAAAAAAAAACAAAGTCCAGTATTTTTACTTGATCAAGCCCTGGTCAGGATTTGACCAAGTATCCCTATTAAGGATTTGATAGTGGTTACCTGATGCTATCCGGATCAAGAAAATCGTAAAAAAAAAAAATGATTTATTTTATACAATATTTCATGAATTCTACCGAATTTTAGTTCATAGAATCTTTTTATTTTTATTTATACTCTTACATTGACATTGATTTGATTAATATAACCATTGTACTGGGTAAAATTTATGATACCAAATAAATACTCCCTGATATTCGTTTGTTGCCACGGCCGAGCGTGAAATCCGTTAGTTTAGTAATCTCGCAGTCGTAGGTTCGAATCCCACTAGGGGCATACATGGTTAGTTTAATTTAGTTTAGGTTTTTCCCCTCATTAATTATGCACGTAGACGAAATCTATAAAGAAGTTACGAATCAATTCTAATTAAAATGTCAAATTTTTTTTTTCCAATTTCGATATTCGATCCGTTTTGGATCATGTAACCTGATCAGGATTGGATCCAGTATATTGATCAAGATCGGATCCAGTATCCTGATCCGTTACGGATCATGTATTCTTACTCTTTCCTGATCAGGGTCCCTGATTCAATCCTGATCCAAACCCTACGAAAAAACATGACATCTGGATCCGAATCGGATCCAGATGCCTGATCTGGGCCAGATTTGAAATCAGGTTACCCTGATCCGATCCCTATCTGAATTTCTACTCGGGATGTTCTGATTTGGGAACAAATGTTCTGATCGATTATGAAATTCGCCTTTTTCAATAAATGTCCTAATTTGTCCATTTTTTTTTTTTTCTTGTTTTTGTTTTCATTTTTCAACTCCACACTGTACAGAGTACAGAGCATAGCGTCAGTCAAGCGAGTTATTCGATCAAAAGGCACGGTAGTGCCTCAAGTCAAGTATGAGAAAATAAATATATATTCAATTAGAAAAAAAAATGAAATTGAAAAAGCACTACTGAGACTAATATACACGAAATAGAGGTAACCTTTGTCCTTGCTAAAATTAAATTGACTAATTTAAATATTATAAATTATCAATATTAAAATTTCATTCAGAGTGATCCCATAAATTAACATCAAGCTTTTTAATAAAAAAAAAATCAAATTTTTTACTTGTATATTTTTTTTTTCAAGTAAAATCAATTTTTCAAAATTGCGTTTTTATTAAAATTATTTCAAAAGTCCAGATTTTTGTTATTATGTTGGTAACAAATCTAGCTTATGTTTATCTTGTTTATAATTCAGTTTATTAATTTTATTTGTTTTGTTTAATTTATTTTAGTCCAGATTTTTGTTTTTATGTTGGTAACATTATAACAGCATTTATTTTAATTCAATAAACAAAAAGAAAATAAAATAATAAATCTTGGTAATATAATAACAATAATTTATTTATTTTAATAAACAAAAATGAAATAAAACAAATTAAATTAAAATTTATAAATATATAGGGGATACTGAGGGCAAATTGGACACCTTAAAATTTTATAAAAATAATTAATATTTTTTTGTATTAATATATTTATTTTTTTTTGATTAAATCGACCCGTGATGGCTTTTTTAAAAAAAAATATCAACCCCCTCGAAAGGTGTCGAGTCAGAGTTTTTAAAAATTCAATATTTTTTTTTTTGGAGCTATAGATAAAACGCGTGGCAACCCAACGTATATATTTGTTATTTAAACATAAAGCTATAGAAACTTTACAAAAAGATGTGATATCTAACGAAAAATAAAAATTATATAAATATATAAAAATATAAAATATCAAAATAATAAATTAATAATAATTAGTAAAAATTGGTATTATGATTGTTTTTTTTTTAATTGCAGTGTTTCACGATCTGAGTAAAGTAGTATTAGTGCGTGTAGGTATAGGCCGGGAACGCACAGATACGGCTGATGGGACAGACTCGAGCATATATTAGAGGGCACCAATTTATTTTAAAAAAGCATGGGCCGGGGCGAGCCCCTTTGGCAGAAAAAAGTATTCGGTGATGAGGACTTACATTCAACCTTAATTTTTCATATATAGATACATATACAATATATAACATATGATACTATATAGAAAAACCAAAGCAGAATATTTATTTTTGATTCTTGTAAGTTTAAATTGTTAAATGAAAAAAAAAAAATTATACTTGACCCCGCGTAGTTGAATTTTAAGCTAATATTATTTAATTTTATATAAAGCGGGGTCAAGTATAATTTTTTTTTTTTCATTTAAAAATTTAAACTTACATGAATCAAAAATAAATTTTCTGCTTTGGTTTTTCTATATAGTATCATATGTTATATATTGTATATGTGTCTATCTATGAAAAATAAACTAATAGAAAAATGAATTGCATCACATTTCGAATACTTGACACTTTTTTTTGTACATAAAATTTTAATTTTTGTTTTTCGTTAAATTACTTTTACTCAACATCTTTAGATGGCAGACTTGGCAGACTTAAACAAGTCTCACATATACTGCTTCTTTCTTTGTTTATATATCTTGTCTATGTTAATCAAAAATTGTAAAAAACCTTGTTAATACATATGTCATTACATATGTAGTCAATGTTATTAATTATTAATGAAAATCTAAACAAGATGATGATGAATTTTTTAAGCAAAGTTGTAAAAAAAAATTGTGGATCTTCTTGTTTCCAATAATTGTGAAGAAAGCTGCTCTGAAATTATCAAAATAGCAGAATATTCTTTTGCTATAGCAGGACATAATGCTAACTGTGAATTGGTTTTCGACATTAATGTGTGTATGTATGTGTAAGCTGCGAATTAAAAATAAGAAATAAATATACAATGCGCTGAACCACGCTGTACGCTAAATTCGCTATGACAGCTACTAGCCTCACGAAAATTGGCTGAATGATATTATATGCGTTAAGATAGGGAGTTACTCCTCCTGTATATCTAGTCTTCTTGGTCCTGGTGTTCAGCGCATATTCACCATGGCATCTGGTGGCGTATAGTGAACTATTTCTAGCCGATATGAATTACATTACAAAATGGATACAGTATACTATGTTGATAATATCATACTATAGTGAAATCGTCTGGACTTCGCCATATTGTGTCACTGATGAGACTTGTCACAAATAATCGAGAATCGCCACTGCGCGACTTTCAGCACGTTCATATACCGATGAAACCCCACTTGCAAAAAAAAAAAAAAAAAAAAAACAGATATTTAAAAATAATATAAATAAATTGATGATACTAAAAAAGCATATATGCATATACACATTGGGGTTATGTCCCCGACATACAAAAAACTGGTGAACGAACTTTTTATGAGGGTAAGTTTGACTCTTTACGATCCAACAAAATGGTTTTAATCTTTTTCTTTGCCTTATTCTTATATATTCAATAAATTTTATCCCGATCACCTTTTAACCAAAGATATACCTATATTAAAAATAAAAAAATTAAAAAAAATTAAAAATATTAATAAATAAACCATATAAACTATAATATTCGAATACAAACACAAATTGGCTTTTTGTAATGTCGTTTCCATAAACTTAAAATATATATATTGTAATTTGTCAGTGGATATATACGTATTTATGAAAAAAAAAAATATAATAAAAATACTATAAATTAGAAAAAAAAAATATACCTATATATATACTTTTAAGAAAATATATATAGTTAATGTCACATTTGATGTCCATACGGATCATGATCTTGGAAGACAGCACGCATCGTAATCACATTACATTTATATATATTTTTATTTATTTTTTATATATATATTTTAAACATTGCAGTTGGCTATTAATTTTACCAACACAAATTCAAATGAAAATATATATATTGTAACCAATTTTCTGACCATTACTGGTGAGAGAACTGGCCAAAGGTAACAACGAGGATTTCTCACCAACCTCCTCTCTTACCGTCAGGTGGGAGCCAGCTGATTCTATCGGCAACCAACAACCGGGGAATTTATGACGGGAGCAACGGTCAATAAATGACCATTCGGTAGCGGCCTAACTCAGTAAGAAATGGTAGAGGGGCGCGGTCCACCAAGTACTGTCGATAACAACGAGAGCTTGTCATACATCATACTTACGTATTTTGTATAAGACACGGGAACGTGATGATGTCCTTCACGGGCTAGACATCATCACCGAGAACATCCTTGACTTCAGGTTAAATCCCTTGCTTAACCTTCCGTCCACCGAGATCGAGAGATTCATGCCCCGCAAGGCCTTACAGAATCATCCCCAGGTCTCCTACACACCTAGTGCACCAGGTAGCTGGAGGTAGTGGCCACCATAAAATTGCCTCGCAAGGACTTACCCAAAAAAGCCACTACTCAACCAGCACCTAGTGTATAGGTTACCCTGGCATAGGGTATCCTCACTTAGTGCGAGAGAGATAGCTTTCACCAGGTCTTGCCTATGCAACAAGGCAACGACCTGGTGATCGCCTACGAGAGCGTGCACCAGCACCAGTACTGCTAGCTAGCTTCGACAAGCCAGCAGGCAGGAGTGTTGGCCGGCTCGAGAGCCAGCCAACGACTGACTAAATTGTCAGCCGTTAGCTCTTATATACGGATCGTCTCCCTACTCTCCGTTTCTCCCACTCCTCACCGTCTGCGCGCACACCCTTGATGCGGCTCTCTAGTGGGGACGTGTCGGAGTAGGGGAGATTCTCTATTGCAATCAGGGTGACCATCTGATGTAAACTATTTAGTTATTTCCCTAGTCACTCAACATTTGGGCCACAGATGGTAACACCGAAACCGCTCGTAATAAAGCTGTATTACTTATCTTCAAGCCAACACTAAATTCCCATGTGTATCGGCCGATAAGCATCTACGGAACGTAATTATCATAAATGATAATTACCGATAACACGAGAAATGCCAATTCTCGTTACAATATATATATATCCTTTATTGTAGGTATACACGAGATTGAAGTAGCTTTTCACCTCTCAATCTTCACGCAATAATTTAAGGGATTACCAGCACGAATCAAAAATACGGATAGAGCCTTGAAATTTTTTAGGTAAATTAATGAAATAATTCTACAAATTTTTTTATAATTTTCTTGTAACTAATCACTTCGTAATTAATTACTAAAGTAGGCTACTTTTTTGGAGGTTAAACATAGGTTCTTATTGATCCAGGAAAGATCCGTTTTAGATGAATATTTTAAAAATTTGATTCTATTTTTTAAAAAATTTTCACTTAAAAAATAACAATATAAATTGTTTAATAAAAATTCATATAAAAAGTTAATATTAAAAATTGAATAATTAATCGTTTTTTATTTTTTTTTTTAAATAAGAACAAATAGGGGACGCGGATTCTCCCTCTCCTATCATTCGTAGCTAATTTGAAATCTTAATAGTCTGTGAGCTGAGACCAAAATCAACTGTCAGAATCAAAACTTATAAAAGATGGCTTAAACTCTAGTGGTCGGTAGTAGAAACGTAATACATGCCTTAGCTGAAAAGAATTAGGTCGCGTTTAGACAGGTGAGACAGGTAAAGGTATGCAATATTCAGGTAGCATTAAATCGTCTTTTTTATTTTTTTTTTACATTAAAAACTTTAATATTGAACACAATATATAAATAGCGGAAAATTTATAAGCCGATTTTAAAGGTGTAGAAAGTTAGCACAACCTTTATGGCACATCACTTGTTACTATAATAGGAATTTTGTGCAAATTATGTGCGAAATTATTAATTTTTGTGCACTTATATATTTTTTTTAATTAATAGTTGTGCTAGCTTAAAGCCAAGATAGCAAAACTTTTTTGTTTATTAACATAGAAAAAGGCTGTTAGGGCCATAATTTTGTGCAAATTACCTGCAATCTAGTGTGTAAATTTCAACTCAATCGGATGATAATTATTTCCTGTATTAATTATTCATTTTTTTTTTCTACTGGTTGTGCTACCTTAAAGCTAAGATAGCACAACTTCTTTGTTTATCAACATAGAGAAAGGCTGTTAGGGCCATAATTTTGGCCATAAAGTTGTGCTATCTTGGGTTTAAGGTAGCACAACCAGCAGAAAAAAAAATGAATAATTAATACAGGAAATAATTATCATTCGATTGAGTTAAAATTTACACACTAGATTGCACATAATTTGCACAAAATTATGGCCCTAACAGCCTTTCTCTATGTTGATAAACAAAAAAGTTGTGCTATCTTGGGTTTAAGGTAGCACAACTATTAATTAAAAAAAATATATAAGTGCACAAAAATTAATAATTTCGCACATAATTTGCACAAAATTCCTATTATAGTAACAAGTGATTGTGCCTTAAAGGTTGTGCTAACTTTCTAGACCTTGAATTTAATGGAAAATAATTTTTGAAAAGTATTAAAAAGTATTTTTTCATTAGAACGAGCAGCCGAGCTAACTAATTTTTTTTCACATTATTTTATTAAGTAAAAAACAAATGGCTGAAAATAAATAAATATTAACGTTATTAAAAAGATTATTAAAAACCAATCTTATTATTAAAATTAGGTTGCGCTGGATTGGCTGAAAAAATTATTCCCGCAAGAAAAAAGATGATGGTGGGGAACATCGGTTTATTTCGGCAGATTTACTTCATCCAAGCTAACAACTTTAATCGAAACTATTTTTCTTTAAACCCCATAGTTTCCGTGTTATTCTCAAAAAACACTCATTTTCAACCTTTTTTGATTTTTTTTTCTCTTTAAAAAAATTTGCCAAACCCTTTTGACCCTAACCATCTAATCATGACACTTTTCTAATTTTTTCAAACCCGAAATCAAAAATAGCAAATTTGGAGGTTCCGTTACGGGACTATGAAAATATATAACTTATACACAATTGAAAACAAAAAATTTTGATAGTGCACTCTTCCTCATGTTTGCCAAAGTCCATGCAACTTCCATGGTTGGGAAAAATGGTTAAAGGAGATGGAGTTCAAAAAGATAGATGATTACTTGTAAAATTATTCTTTCAAAAAGTATTTCTCTAATAAAAAGTCATCTGACTTTCAAAAAATTAATTATTCTCAGAATAAAAAAACTGTTAAAAAGAAAATAGTCAGTAATACCAGAGAAATCGGAAATATATTTAAGAGATATTTTCAATATAGGTATAGCGGAATACTTCTAGATAGCGTTAATTCGTTTGAATATTTTTATTGATCTGTATATGTATTGATAATTAATTTTTGTTTTTTCTGTTTCAGCATCATCACCAAGTCGAGTCGCAAATAACAGATCTCCTGAAAACAAAAACCAAGGAATGCCATCAGTTCCAGAGTCCTCAAAATCCATAGTAAACTATAATTCATTATTGCATTATAATTTTTATTATGAAATTAGCAATATTTGTATTTTTATATGGCTAATTCCATATTTGATATATTTGAAAGATTTAGTTTATTTTGACATCATTTTTTAAAATTTGAATTTGTCTTAAAGTACTATCTTTTGCATGCTTTTTCCTCAAAAACTGTTGAATTAATCAGAAAAATTCAAAAAAAAAAAATCTATAACAAAGTGCTCCTTGTTTTACTGCTAACGGTCGGTGCATCAGAGCGAGTTTTTCGAGCTACATAAGTATTCGGTGTATATTAAAAGTATTCGTTTTATATACCCTAAGAAAAGAATATGTTCATATTAAATCTACCAATATGTTTACGGAAGGAATAAAAAATATAAGTTTTCGTTAAACACATGAAAACCGTGATATCTATTACGCTAAAACATATATATATATTGACAATAAACATAGATATTTTAATATTTAAGATAAGTTAGTTAACTGTTAACATACCTATGTTCACGATGTAAAATGTCAATCATGTTAAAAGTTAAAATACGCCTGCGCATATACCACTGTATATATGTATGTGTTTACATAATTTTAGTGTTTTTCAATGAAATATATCTTCATAGATAACATATGTATCAGTGCTGCCGCAATAGTAGTACAATTGTACTTTTCGAGGTACGTTTTTGAAACGCCAGAACAAAAGTACGCTTTTTTTTGGAAGTACGTTTTCTTTTTTTTCTTGCATCATATAGAATTCGCACTCGTGCCCTCAGCATAAACAGTGTAGAAATCATACAAAATATAAATAATGTATAAAAGTCTTAAACTTGAAAAAATAATAAAAATACAAAAAGTATAAAAATAAAGCAAGGGAGCTGGCAAAGTAAAGGGACACGGCAGAGGAAAAATTTGGAACGAACTCGGTTTTTTTTTCAGAAACAAAGTCAGACTGAAAATGCTCTGCCCTCCAAAATTGATTCGGGTATTTTGGGGAAGTTAGAACGATGGCCAAGTCTGTCTTTTTTCCAAAATGTTAAACGGGCAAGTTAAAGTTTTCTTGATCCATTTTTGATCAAGACGGCCTTAATCAAGCATCTTGATCAAATCTTGATCATGTTTCCTGAGTTAAGGCACATTCATCAAGTCTTGATCAAGATTGGCACTCAAATCAAGCTTGCCTTAACAGATTTCCATTCGGGCGATATACATAACTGAGCTGAGGATATCCTTATCCTACCGGCCCCAAGAACAAAGTCACGATTTTTTTTTGCTCGAATCCGGCTCAGGAACAAACTCGGTACCAGCCTGATTTACGATAGGGGATTCATACCTATATAATACCTACGCCATAGGTTCGGATCTGAAATGGATTAATGGATGCATTCGATGTTTGGTGCAAACTTTTTATTCTCATACGTTTTCTGGAAAAAAAAATATAATTTCATGAAATTAACAAAGAAAATTAACGTCATTCTAATATTCTCCAAAAAAACTCCAATAAAATCCATATAATAGTTTATTTTGATTCTATCAACCGCAAGCTAATTAGATGCGAATGAAAATATAAAATAACTAGAGTTTTTAACTCAGTTTGTTGATAAATGGAAAGCCTAGGTATCGACTGGCACATGAATCAATACAATTAATTTTAAATTGAATAATTTCTTTATAATTTGGTTTGATGTATAATTATACTTTATAATTTAAAATAATTTTTCAATTAAATATAAAATCCAGGTCATCCTGAAAATCATAAAAAGTCTGTGAAAAATGACCACAGATGCTGTGGTCTGGAAATATTTTTAAAAGTCTGAAGATCTCCAGACATTTCTAAGACTTGCCCGGGTAAAAATTTTTATGTCTCTCAGAGATCTCTGATTTTTTTTATTTATTTTTTTCGGTAAAAATTAAACAAATAAATTCACAATAATTTTAATCAATTCAAAATTCATTTAGAACATAAAAGTAAAACTAACCAATCAATAATAAAAAATTATATAAAAAAAAAAAAAATTACATTTTTTATTTCTTAAATACATTTAATTGTTATTGAAACTTATTTAATAATTGTTACATTTATTTTAGTATTTTATAATAATTTTCAAGTATTTTTTATTTTCAAAATACACTTGATTGTTATTAAGTTGATTCACTTATTTTATTAATATATATTGATAAAATATATATTTATTTAGAACATAACTTTTATTTTAAAAATAAAACTAACCAACCAACCGATCAACATAAAAGGACATGTTGAACGACAGTTTATATAGAATTGGACTAGACTTGACTGATGAACAAACGATAAATACGCATAGGTATATATATACGTATATACGCGTTGGTTGTAAAAAATAAAAATGACAGATAAACAAAAGAAAAGAATACACGTTAGCTAGCGAAATAATAGATTCAACTCCGATGAATAAACGGTAAATAAGCATACTCGTTGGTTATAAAAAAAAAAATGTATAAATAAATGAAAAGAAAAGAATATACGATAGCAACCAATTCGACTCTAATGAATAAGGAGTCAATGAAAACGCGTTGGTATAATAAAAAAAAAAAATCAATTAATAAACAAAAGAAAAGTTTAGTTAGCACAAGCAACTAGAACTATACAGTCGTGCAAAGTAAAGAAAACAAACTATATTAAAAATTATTATGAAATATTATAATAAATGTATCAATTATTATAAAAGTTTCAATAACAATTAAATGTATTTAAAAAATAAAAAATACTTGTTTTTTACAATAAAAAAAAAAAAAATGTAATATTTTTTTTTTTATTTATTATTATTGATTGGTTAGTTTTATGTTCTAAATGAATTTTGAATTGATTAAAATTATATGATCAATTTTTACCCAAAAAAATAAATAAAAAATAAAAATAATTTTTTTTTTTACGGAGGCTAGGAGCCATAGGCTCAGCCGCAGTATTGTATTTACGGCCGAAAAAAAAAAAACGTTCATAACTTACGAACCAATTGACTTAGAGTGATCGTATTAGGCTTAAATGATGCGTCTCTGGAAACTCTATCGCCCGCGTAGTGGGTTTTTTTTATTTTTTCAATAGTTTTTGGTAGAAAAAAAAAAAACTTAAAAATAGAAATAAAAAAAAATCAGACATTTAATTTTTTTTCTCAAAAACTATTGAAGATAGCCAAAAAAACTTATATATGTTATTACAGAGCTTTAAAAGAGCTTTCAATTGAGCTTAATACCATGTTTTTATTTTGATTATCGTAAAAGTTATAGCGCTTTTAATAAACTTTTAATTCAATTTTTTAACAAGTTCAAAAAATTAGATATCGAATAACTCAACGTAGAATTGACATAAAGACTTCGTACTACGCTCAAAATTTGCGTCTCAAAAAACTCTATCGCCCGCATTGTGGGTTTTTTCCGCCATCTTTAATAGTTTTTGGTGGAAAAAAAAAAACTTTAAAATAGAAAAAAAAAAACTCAAATATTTAATTTTTTTTCTCAAAAACTCTTCAAGGTCGCAAAAAAACCCGAATATCCTATTAAAGAGCTTTTCAAGAACTTTCATTTGAGCCTAATACGATGTTTTTATTTTCATTATTCTCAAAGTTATAGCAATCTAAATCAATTTTTTAACAATTTTTAAAAATTAGATATTGAATAACTCAACGTAGAAATGTCAGGGAGACTTCGTATTAGGCTCAAATTTTGCGTCTCAAAAATCTCTATCGCCCGCATTGTGGGTTTTTTCCGCCATCTTTGATAGTTTTTGGTGGAAACCAAAAAAACACTAAAATTTATAAAAAAAAATCAGATATTTAATTTTTTTTCTTCAAAACTATTCCAAATACAATATAAATCCACATATTTCATGATAGAAATTTGTAAGATCTTTCATTTGAGCCTAATTCGATGTCTTAATTTTTATTATCCCAAAAGTTATAACGATTTTAAAAAAACGTGAAAAAATTAGATATTGAATAACTCAACGTAGAATTGTCAGGGAGACTTCGTACTATGCTCAAATTTTGCGTCTCAAAAATCTCTATCGCCCGCATTATGGGTTTTTTCCGCCATCTTTAATAAAGTGCATATTTTTTTTCTAGTACATGAACCTATTTTACAGTAAATTTCATTTCATTGATCATGTAGTCAACCAAAATTTTGATATCGTTTTTTTTAATAATGTTGATGTTGATAATGACAAATCATTTAATTATATTTAAGCAATGATTTAAGTTTACCATGGCCCTAGCCGGAGTATTGAAAATTTTTAATTTTCAAAGGGTAACGCGGGCCCACGCACCAACAAACGTTACCAGATCTTTTTTTTTGTTGAAAAAAACTCATTTAAATTTTAATTTATATTATCATGTAATATCGCTTTTTTATTACTTAATTGTCAAGTTTTTTAAAAGTCTTCCAAAGATTAACTAGAGACAAAGACTTTGTAGAGACTTTTGATCTCTGAAAAGTCTCTCATATTGCTTAATATCACTCTGTTGAGTAAAAACCGAAAAAAAAGTAAATTATAAGAAAAAAAACAACAGAAATATCAATTCCAATACCAAGAAAGTTAAATGAGAAAAAAAAATAAATTTGTTATAATCATCAAATTATTATTATTATTATTATTATTATAATTAACCGCACCCTATAAATAATAAAATAAAAATAAAATAAATAAATAAAAATATTATTATAATTATTATTTAAAAAAATAATGTATTCGTTTCCTGCTGAGTTATGGATTTCTAAAATCTAAGATCTTGTGGATATAAATGTTTCTGGAATCGAAATAAACAATTTTAATACAAAAAGCAACATTTTAACACCGATTAATTAAAGCAGGAATATAGATAGCGTGACGTTCAACTTTGTTATCCATTTTGAATGGTTTTAAGAAAATACATTCTGTTTCTATCATGATATTTTTCATATCTTAATTTCTAGTTTATACTAAAACTTATGATCTGTAACAGTTTACTCCAATTCATGCGATATTAGGTTTGTTGTACAGTAAAAACTATCAAAAACAAAATTTATAAAAAAATTGAATACAAATTATTTATAAGAGTATTCAATTTTTAAAACTATATTTAAGAAGCGAACTTTGATTTATACAAACCATCTTATAGAATTTGAGTATTTTTATTTTTGTGTTCTTTAGGAGGATAGCTCGGACTTAATGGGGCAATATAAACCTGAAATATTCTGCTAGAAGGTAAACCAAAGCTTTGATCGTTAACTTTTATTTTTCTATCTTCATTATAATTTCATGTAAAATTTAAAAAACTTATATTATCTTTTTTTTTTTTGCTATTATTTAATCGTTATTTATATAATAAGATTCGTATTTTATATGATATAAATATATAAATAAATTGCATCCAATATAATGACTTATGCTTTCATATATGTATACTTTTATTTTATAATTTTTATGCAAATATCATATATGAACGTATCAAATTACATATAAACTATAGATTACATTAGCTATAACTCAATTATTCTATTTCAATATAAAACTTTACAATTACAATCATATACAATGCTATTTTTCTTTTTCTATCTCAATTGACTTCGGTTCCCATGTAGGAGAATACAACACGGCCATGTAACGGCCGATGCATGACAGAATAAAACCTTTATCAAGCTAGTTAACCAGCATAGCATAGGCATTTTGGCTGTTATAGATTTTTTCAGGAGCATTGTTGTGCCAGCTTAAACATAAGCTAGCACAACTTTTTCAATAATTGTTCAAACTAAAAAAAGATAGGTTTATTTTTTGGAGTTGCTATTCTATCCCGGGACGTAAAAATCAAGTATTTGAAAGATATTATTGATACTTTATAGTGTTTGAATTATATTCGGTGATATTTATGCGAGTATTAGTAAAAATAGTTATGAGTATTTTTTGATATTTTGTTAGTATTGTCAAAGACTGGTTCTCGGATACAGTTATCCTTGACGGGTATTTTTCATGTTCGAGTATTTCAAAATATATACTTTTAAAGTATTCTGATACTCGAATTTTACGGGACTTAGAAAAATTTCGTATCATCTCTACTATGAAGTATTATAATCCTTGAATCAAATATAACCGGATACAATAGTATTTTTGAATATTCAATCAGCAAGTATTACAGTATTTTTGAGTATCCCTATCAGATATTTTAACCGGATACAATCGTATTTCGAATACTCGTCAAACATAATTATCTCGCTAAAAATACTTTTCAAGCGATATTCGAAAAGTATTTCTAATGGCGCTGAAGGGTACTTTTCCAAAACCAAGGTAGAATGAATATTTGTGCTTAAAAACGCTATATACCGTAACGCTATATTTTATGTCCGGGTCTCCAAGATTTTTGTGCTGCTACTGATTGAAGTATTGACTAATGTAGTATTAGCGAATATACTAATATCTAACAAAAAACAAAAAACAAGTATTTTGTACAAAAAAAAGTCAAGTACTCGAAATTGTAGGCAATTTGTAATGTAACTTGTTTTGCCATTAATTAATCTAAAATGTTAAAAAAAAAAAAAAATTTATACTTGACCCTGCGTAGTTTTTCCTTAGCTACATCCAAAATAGAATTATTAAATAATATAAAAATTAATAATATAAAATTTAATTCAAAAAAATAGAATTATTGAATAATGAAAGCAATTGCACTGAAAAAAGGAAGCTGATGAATTTTGGGATGACATAAAATACTTATATACAAGATGATTGATTAGTTTATTTTTTATTTTACAGATAACAAAACTATCCATAATATACACCCAAAATTATAAATTAAATATGTAATAAAATTATTTAAAATTGACAATAAGCAACATAAACAACCAAATCATAAAATACGTAAATAGATATACTGCGCATACAGCTGCGCGTTCAGTTGCCACAGCAGTGCTAGTACTCAAAATTTACATCGTGAAACACTGCTATTTTACACTATAAAAAAAATCCTATTGTATGTTTGTGTATGTCCATATCTGTGTGTCTGGCTTTCCGCCAGAGAAAAACAACGAAGGAGAGACAAACAGTGATGCCGAATTATGAGTCCCCCACGCTCGCAAACCATAAAAAACAATAAATTACTGTTTTCCAAACTTGAATAATTATTAAACGAAACAGACGAAATGAAAAAAATTTATATAAAAAAATTTGTCGTTCTTAGGACTATAAACTGTTGAAATTTGAACGTTTTCTGGTGCGTTTTAAAAAAATTATTAATAAAAATATGAGGTAACACCTATACCTTGTGTGTTAAAGTTGTCAACTTTGACAGTAAATATCTCAAAAAAAAACACACAAGAAAAAATTTAAAAAAATTGACAATGTATAGATATAGATAATTATTTCATTAAAAAAATAAGACCGAAACAAAAAAAATCTGGTGCAATTTCAGATCTCCGAAAACAACCTTGAAGAAATTTTTTTTTTCAAATCCATCTTTTTTCATAGCTATTCGTTCCTTTATTATTTTTTCAAATAAAATGCAGTAAATTATTTTCCAAAGAAACAAATAGAGAAGGAAGAAGATGCATTTAAAATAACGCAATTTTTTAAATAATTATAGCTGTTAGAAATATTTATCTAAGTGCACAATAATTGTTCAAGGCATTGCCGTTGTTTAAATGCATCTTTTTCCTCAGCTATTTGTTCCTTAAAAATAGTTTACTGCATTTCATAAAATAACTAAGAAATTAAAGAAATATGTTCTATATATTGTATCGACTACCGGTCAAAGAGCCACATGGCCCCTTAGAGCTAACCAAAAATCAAAAAGGGCCAATTCGGCTCTAAAGAGCCACATCTGGCAACTCTGAACTCTGAACTTTTAACTCAAAAAAGATAAGCTCATTATATTGGGTCGTTTTTCTAATGTTATCAAAAAAAAATTTTTTTCAATACTAGATTTTTTTTTGAGTCTGTATTCTACTTTTATCCAAGAAGACTAGAAAACCAGGAGGATCAACTTCAGTGGTAGGGGTGTCTATGAAATATGTGCAGCTGCATGGTGGCACTGTCATCGCATTAGTAAAAGTGCCCAGATGTAAAAGATTTGCATACTTATAAATGAAATATTATTCAGCACCACTATTTATTACGTTCGTGTAAACGTTTCTAGTAATGAATTAAAAAGTATAGTTTTTTGTGTACAGTTAATTATAATATTAAAAAAAAATATATCATTTTTTTTTTATTAGTTGACTTTATTTATATATTTTTTTAGACAATTTTTTAAATTAAGCTCTCTGATTAAAGTTGGAAGTAAAGATAATTTCCCGTTAGTACATTTTTGATTTTTTGGGCTTAAATGAAAGCCTGAATAATTCTATTTTGATGAATTTTTTCAATATTTTCATACTGGGTTTTTTTTAGATAATTGATGTCAAAGTGGACAACTTTAACACACAGAGATAGGGATGGTACACACATTAACACTTGTAGTTAAAAAAATTTCCATTACAAATCGCTAATTTTACTATCAATTTATACTTTTTTTCAATATGGATTCTTTTAGCCCAAATAGATTTTTTTTATATTTTTGCAGGGGTTTTTATAGATATCGAGAAGCATAGAAGAACAGAAAGAGTAACTCGCCTCGCAAATATCAGCCTCGTTTGTTATCTAAGGTAGACTGTTATGACTCCTTTTACGTACGGAGCATTGTATCAATTTTGGTTTTTGATAGATTTTTCGTAAAACTAGGAATTTGTGTATGCTTATAATTAAAAAACTATTCATGTAATCAAAAACACGGAGAAAAATTATTGGTAACTTTTACCTTTTTTTCGTACAATTGCGGGACGCCAGGCAAAATAATGTAACTTTTACCCAATAAAAATGTAAAACCAAAATTACAATTTTATTCGGTAAAATTTACTACTTTTTTAGGTAACTTTTACTTTTTTTATGGTAAATTTTACTTTTTATTTTGTATAAAATGTATCACAAATTAATCAGGCAAAATTAACCTACAAAAATGCACATTTTGCATGATTGAATTGTGTTTTTGTTTTACATTTTTAAACAGTAACTTGTGCATTTTATGAGGGTAAATTTTGCCAGATTAATTTGTGATATATTTTTTACAAAATAAAAAGTAAAATTTACCATAAAAAAAGTAAAAGTTACCTAAAAAGTTGTAAATTTTACCGAATGAAATTGTAATTTTAGTTTTACATTTTTATTGGGTAAAAGTTACATTATTTTGTCTGGCATCTAGTAAAGACGACAGGTCAGAAATGGGATGTACTCAAAAAAAACAATTAAATGAACAATTATTCCTGTAAAAATTTTTTTTTTTAGAATACATCCATTTTCCTTTAGTAATTTGCTCATTATTTTTTTTAATAAATAAATGCCAGAATATAATTGTTAAATAGACGCAAATAGCTACGGAATAAAATGTAGCTAAGGAAAAGGATATACTTAAAAAAAGACAATTTATTAAACAATTATTCCTGGGATATATATTTTTTTTGAGTCCATCCTTTTCCTTGGCTACATTTTATTCCGTAGCTATTTGCGTCCACTTAACAATTATATTTTGGCATTTATTTATTAAAAAAATAAAGAGCAAATAGCTAAAGGGAAAGTATGGATAGGAAAAAGATGTAGCTGAGGAAAAGGATGGACTCAAAAAAAATATATATCCCAGGAATAATTGTTTAATAAATTGTTAATATTTTATGATAAACCGATAAATAACGCGGCCAGTAGCTTTATAATTTAAGCGAACTGTAACGTGCTACTATTCAGACCCAAGACATTACTAAATGAAATACTACGTAGATCAAGTAGTGTTGGTAAGCCGAATCAACCAAATAAGATAAAGAGTTGCCGTGTGGCTCTCACTGCGAATAGGCCTATTCAATAGGACCTAATTTTATATACTCAGTGACAAGGTCACATTATTTAAACCATTGTAATAATATACAAAAGTTACGTCAGCCAACATTTATATAATTTAAATATTTAAATAATCATCGTAGCAAAATAAACATTTTGTCAATTAAATTAATAATTAAAAACACTATTAATATAATATCATAACAAATCACCCAGGTAAAAGATCAACATCGGTCCCTATCGTATATCGTATATAACAATGGATCGAGGTATTACCGAGGTTTTAATCGATGTTGCGGACAATGAACTATTCATCATTGCATCGGCTAATTAAAATATTGCATTTTCTTAGGGTATTTTCCATATCCCTGATAATTTTTCTCATAATACAGAACCTTTAAAAATACATTGAACCATTTTATTTTATTTTATTCAATATTTATATATCTAAAATGACGTTGGGCTGTTGTGGAGTTGAGAATTATGCAACAGTTAATCTCATTTTCATATAGATGGTTATAAAGTAAATAGCTATCTAGGGACAAAATGGCGACAAATACATATCAATAGTGTAAATATATTTATTTGAATATTACAGTTAAATGTAATGTAAAATTTTTTAAAAAGTTCATTGTTACAGATTCTACGCAATTGTGTATAACATTTTTTGTTCAAATAAGTTTTTTTAGTTGTTATTTTTGAGGCACAAGTTCCGAGCTTGATGGTACAAATTAAAGCGTCTCCTTTTTTAAAAGTTCAAAAAAAGTTCATTAATCGTTAATTTAAAAAAAATACATATTAATAAATATAATAAATACTAGCTGTTTCACCCGGCTTTGCTCGGGATTTATATCATTTTTTTAGAGTTGCTATTCAATATGATCATTTGTTCAAAAAAATTTAGTCTGACTTGTCCAAATAATCTTTATATTTCTAACTTTACAGTTTTTATCGTTAATTTTTAATCGATGGAATTTTAATTATCATATCAACTTGGCTATCATTTTTCAAACTGCGAAGAGCTTAATAACGATAAAAGAAATAGGTGGTCAATTAATTTTCTATCTTTTTAACAATTTTGGAACTCTATCAATTATTTTCTGAAAAGAAGTATATGATTATTTTCGTCTTTAAATAGCGGAATTAGTGAGACACGTACATTGACTTCGTTTTTAACAGTCAGTACGTTTTCAAATCAAATATTTACTCAATGGCTTGCTGAATTATAATTTGTATCTGTTTTTTTTATTGGTCCGAGTCAACACACATTATTTGTCAAACACTACTAATCCAGGTGTATCATCAGTTACATCATCAGTATATTTTTCATAGTGAACACTATATGTTTTACTGATTGAATATATCGGACGCAATCTGAACTATCTTTTAAAAATAAAATTACTACCTAATTATGAGACCAACAATTTTTGTTTTTTTTTTGTCATCAAAGTTAATATGAGAACAGCAATGAAAGTGACAGTGATAATGAAAAAATACGCGTTTCAATAATAGTGTTGTTTATGTAGTAATACAAATAGCCTAGTAAAACTCAATCAAATGATCGGTAAAATAGTTATATTATTAAAATTTACATTGAATAAAAAGTTTCAATCTTGTTACTTATTTTCAATTACTTATTGATAATTTTTAGTGTGGTTTTTTTCCAAACGCTATTTTCAGTTTCATCATAACTAACGAAACTTTTTAAATTAATCTATTTTATTTTCTGACAATCAATTTTTATTTTTACTGATTAGAATTGTAATAATAGGAAACAAAAAACATTAATAATATAACTTCAACGAAAAATTATCAACAAAAAATGATAAGTTTTTCAGGACTATCTGTGAATAATATTAATAATCATATATCGCTAAAATAATAATATTATTAAAAAAATTACAAAGAAAATTTTTTTGTTGAGATGAATTTCAATTACTCTAATGTTTTTCTGATATTTTGATTTTTCTGATTTTTCTTTAATAATAATTATTATACTAATATTTATTAATATGATTATATCAATGAAACAAACGTGGACTTGATTGTGTGAGTGTGTAGCAGCCCTGCTACCAAAGCGCTGCCTGTCGACTCTGGCGTGTAACAGGCTATTAATATGTCAATTTATAATTAATTAATTAATTTATGCAAATTCAATTTATCGTAGGAACCATCGTCGTGAAAATCCCTTTCATTTAAAAAAAAAAATCAAAGCAATCGGTTCAGTAGTTCCTGAGAACATAGGTGACAAAGCTTCGATGTTCACATTTATATATATAGATTAAAAAAATAATGTAATGTATTTTTTTTTATTTTTATGTATTATAGATAGATTATTCACAATAACCCAAAAACCGTATCAAAATGACCAACCTTTTCTTGAAAACAATTAGTAATTTTTTATTCCTATTGATGCTTTTGTTAATTCTTATTTAAGGGATAGTTTACTATTTTATTGAGGATGAAATAAATAAATATTAACCGGTTGATATTCAAATCGAGTCGAATAACTCGTGGAAATAGGCCCGATCGATTGGTATTGATGCCCTGAACACGAAAATAACAATGGCCGACCATTTGGATGGAAAGACAAGTTGCGGCCAGCGGTCAAAGTGGGTGTATGAGGTAAGTAAACTTACCTCATCGCATCACTAGTAGAAATAGGTCCAATCGCTTGGTATTGATGCCCTGAATACGAAAATAACAATGGCCGACCATTTAGGTGGAAAAACAAGTGGCGGCCGACGGTCAAAGTGGGCGGCCAACGGTCAAACTGAACTTACCTCATCGCATAACAATTCGAAATAGGTCCAATCAATTGATATTGATGCCCTGAATATAAAAATAATAATGGCCGACCATTTAGGTAGAAAATTTTTGATGGCCGACAAAAAAACTTTTTTTTTTTTTAAATTTTGAAGTTTTTTGGTCGGCTATTATTATTTTTATATTCAGGGCATCAATATCAATCGATTAGACCTATTTCAAATTGTAATGCGATGAGGTAAGTTCAGTTTGACCGTTGGCCGCCCACTTGACTTTCCACCTAAATGGTCGGCCATTGTTATTTTTATATTCAGGGCATCAATATCAATCGATTGGACCCATTTCGAATCGTGATGCGATCGGCCACTGAAACTGCTTATTGCACTCGCCAAGACAAGTCGAATTAACCTATTTCAGCTCGTGATGCGATGAGGTAAGTAAAAGCACGATCGGCTCCCTAACTAATTGAAAAGTAAAGGCTGGCGATAAAAATAGTCCCCCACTGATTCTCAATAATTATTGCCGCTACCGTTAGTAAAGGCTTTGGGACAATTCACAGGAGGTAGTAGATATATAGGGCGGGTTTAAGGCCATGGCCAGAGGGGTAAGTGACAGGGGTCAGGTTAGGGACAGGGGGTCAAGATCTCGATTGTTCTCGAAGGTTTTCGAAAATTTTGGAAGCTTCCCGACCATGACGTCATGTTCTGGTACCTTCGAGATGTTTCTGAGTGGCGTCATAGGTATTTATTTTCAACAATTCTGAGAATGACCGGAATTGATAAAATATATTTTGTTTATTTTAATGTAATTCTACACTTCCGAGTATTTTTGTATGGCGCCATAGGTATTTGTTTTTTAAAATTCTGAGAATGACTGAAAATGATAAGAAATATTTTGTTTATTTTACTTTGCCAGAAAATTCTAGAACGTTCTATATAGAATATTTTCATTCTATATGGAAATATTTTCCAGAATGATCTAGAATAAATATTTTTTTAATTAGTAATAAGCGAATTGGAGGGGCAAGTCCTATATAAATGCGAATTTTTCGTCGTTCAATATCAGTCGATCGAACTATTTTGTGCTTGAAACATTCCAGAAAGTGTTTCTTATAACCTCATATATCAGTGATATTGCATAAAAATGTCAATGATTGTTGATATTCAAGGTTTTCAATTGCCTAATCAGTTTGTTCTAAAAGAATTTGCAAATATTACTGTGATGCAATAAATTAAATACTACTTGAATCACCTATAGCATGGAATGATATACCACCAAGTTATCAAAAGATTGATAATTAGTTGACACGAAATTGTCATGGACTATTCTGGGCAGATGGTGATGTACTATATAACTCACTGGTCAATAGAATAAGAAAAATTTTAAAACCACCTGAGTTTATATGTGTTGAAGGGTTAGAAAAAAAAGATCGATAGAAAATATCATTAAACAATCAAAACCAATCATT
The DNA here is from genome assembly GCA_011426435.1 of Lysiphlebus fabarum. Classification (NCBI taxonomy): domain Eukaryota; kingdom Metazoa; phylum Arthropoda; class Insecta; order Hymenoptera; family Braconidae; genus Lysiphlebus; species Lysiphlebus fabarum. Next base: position 56,048 of record WSYQ01000817.1, read on the forward strand.
GATCTCCAGGACTATGTGCCCATCTATACGAAATTTGCGAATATTTATTTATTAAGAACATAAATGCGGAAATAAAATGCAACATATAAATTTGTGCTGCTAAAAACGTTTTAAATTTGAAACACTGGTTTATATCAATGTAAGTACGAAAAATGAATTCAAAAAAATTTTATATAATTTGTAAAATTTTATTTTTTTTGTTAGGTTATTAGAAGTGCACTGTATCGGTGAATCTGCAGTTTTTTCTCAATTTTTTATAACATAGTCGAGATATATCAATTATTATGAAGAGTTAAAAGCTTTCCATGAAGATTTACGTTGTTTTTAGGAAAATATGGAATTTTTGAAGAAAGATTTTGGTGTAGAAACACATGAAGAAGTATTTTCATTACATAATAATCAATCATCTCTGATTCATTTGTCCACACAACGACCATGGATTACAGATCTTCATCAATTTGTTGAAAAATATTTTCATAAATCAACATATGCTGCTTTACAACCACTTATAGTTAGGGAGCCCATCGTGCTTTTACTTACCTCATCGCATCACGAGCTGAAATAGGTTAATTTGACTTGTCTTGGCGAGTACAATAAGCAGTTTCAGTGGCCGACCATTTGGGTGGAAAGACAAGTGGCGGCCAGCGGTCAAAGTGGGTGTATGAGGTATGAAAATTTACCTCATTGCATCACTCGTGGAAATAGGCCCGATCGATTGGTATTGATGCCCTGAACACGAAAATAACAATGGCCGACCATTTGGGTGGAAAGACAAGTGGCGGCCAGCGGTCAAAGTGGGTGTATGAGGTAAGTAAATTTACCTCATCGCATCACTCGTGGAAATAGGCCCGATCGATTGGTATTGATGCCCTGAACACGAAAATAACAATGGCCGACCATTTGGATAGAAAGACAAGTGGTGGCCAGCGGTCAAAGTGGGTGTATGAGGTAAGAAAATTTACCTCATCGCATCACGAGTGGAAATAGGTCCAATCGCTTGATATTGATGCCCTGAATACGAAAATAACAATGGCCGACCATTTGGGTGGAAAAACAAGCGGCGGCCAGCGGTCAAACTGAACTTACCTCATCGCACGTAAAAGAGCAATTCATGACTGATGAATAAATGATGTTCGTAATAGTATTTATAGCTTTCCTGTCAAAAATTTTAAACATAAATGTCCGCATATGACTGCATTATAATTTTGAAATCGTTGATAATTATATTCAATGCTACCAACATCGAGATATTTTATGAGTTCTTTAGGTGGTTGTAAATCTCCAAAGCTATCGAAATATATGGCTTTATTCTTTCTTTTTTATATGCTACCCAATGCGTATCGAAACCATCTTTATCATCAAGATTTATAATGGCTGATTCATATTTCCATTGTTTGTTTGTTAGTAGATTTTTTTCCATGAAAACTCCCCTAAAGTTAGGAATTTTCAATGCTTTAGCATATTTCAATAGATCAATATTTGTGAGAGCTCGATGTGGTAGCTTTACATGTTTTTTGCAAGTTTCAAAAAAAGACCCATTCCTTTTTCATAAGGTTGGAGGTATAAACCTTTACCCACGGCTATTGTTTACATTTTTGAGTTGTGACGTTTATTTTCTTACAATTGACGTTTGGCAGCACTAGCATCATTAATTGCTTTTGCTTTACTAGCAGCACCCACACTTAGTGCTTTAACAGTACTCAAACCAGCAAAGAGGGGCATAACAAATGGTAAAAAGCCACCTATTTTTGATGGTAATGGTAATACACGAGGCATTCGTACTTTTTCTTTTCCTCCTGATTTTTTCACAGCATTGTATGCTCCTTCAAGCGCACATTTGATTGGATCTTCATCCGGCTTGATAAATTCTTTCGATGCATTCATAATTGTCTTAAACGGAGTTTTTTTTCCACATGTTTTTTTAATTTTTTTTGTGATTTTTTTTATCCCCTCTTTTTTCCTTCAGACCCATACCTAATTTCGATTTAGCCTTTATTGCATTAGCTACACTCCAAGCAACTGCTTTTTCACCAATTAAAAAGTCTTTTGCGAGTACACGTTGCCAGGATTTCTTGCACTGATATTATCTCGATTTTCAGAATAGGCAACATTGTGTTGTTTGCAGGCAGCGTCCAATGGATTTATACCAGGATCACCTCGAACTAATTTTTTTTCTAATTTAGTACCTGGCTCACAGTATTGATAACCAGGAACGTGGAGTTCTATAGGGAGTTTATTGATTAAAGTATTAGTAAAACCTTTACCATTTTTTTTCTGACGTCTGTGCACGATCATAGTGTTTTCAAGACTGAAATCGAAAACTATAAAAACCTGATATTTATAGAAAAATATTCAGTCGTAATCATGGAGTTCGCAGAGCAAAGTGTAAAATTACCAGTAATTAACATTGACAACATCGTTTAAAAAAGTTCTAATAAAAAAAATCAAAAACGACACAGGATACTTTTACCGAACAGTGTGCGTGGAATTTTTTGTGGTCCATTTAATTGTGGAAAAACAAATGCTTTATTAGCTATTATTACTCATCTAAATGAGTTACGGTTTAAAAATGTATATGTTTATTCAAAATCATTATATCAACCAAAATATCAATTCTTGGAAAAATTACTTGAATCTACGGAATGTATAGGCTATCATTTATTCAATGGAAATGAAAGTGTAATTGATCCTCAACATGCACAACCAAATTCGATTATGATTTTTAATGATGTTATGTGTGAAAAACAAGATAATATTAAAGCTTTTTTTTCGTATGGAACGTCATCAAAATGTCGATTGTTTTTATCTTTCACAAACTTATGCACGTATACCAAAACATTGAGTTCGAGATAATGCAAACTTTCTCGTACTTTTTCGACAGGATGAAATTAATCTAAAACATATTTATAATGATCATGTAATACTGATATGTCTTTTGCACAATTTCGAAATTTATGTTTAGCTTGTTGTGATAATGATAAACATGGATTTATTTTTATTGACAAAGACAGTGATATGAATAATGGCCGATATTGAAAAGGTTATGATTGTTTTGTATAAATTCAGAAGAACTTGTTAAATAATAATAGTTCAACAGTGATTGTAAAGGGATAAACATGGCAAGTAAAACTTTCGATCAACAAAAAAATATTTTGTCTCAGATTGCAAAAGCTATCGATGCAATACGACGTAAACTTAAAATGTTGAAAATAGGACAAGAGGCTTCTGATAAATATACAAATGATGTTTTTGAACCTATCGTTACACCTTTGGAAAAATTGATAAATCAAACAAATATAAGTGATATTAAAAAAGATATAAAAGATGAAGCTCAAATAAATCCTGTAAAAGACGAAGAATATAATGATTCGGAAGAAACATTACAGAATTTTGATGATACATTTATAAAAAAGTCTTTATTTGATCATAGTACACTGACATCA
>WSYQ01000818.1:0-28659 GCA_011426435.1 Lysiphlebus fabarum
GGTAGCAACTATTTCTCTAATAACAGGCGGGGATGGAACACGCACTTCTATAGTGTTTGCATCTTGTACTGATGGGGGCGTTCCAGATCTTACAACTATTTCTTTACGTGTGCCTATAAAAAATGAATTAAAAAAAAAAAAATTATCGATCAAAATTTTAAACAAAAAAATTTTTTCAAACAAAAGTATAAACAAAATTTTTAAACAAAAAAAGTATTAACAAAATTTTTCAAACTAAAAAAAAAAAAAAAAATTATAAACAAAAAAATTATAAACAATTTTATAAACAAAAAAATTATAAACAAAATTTATAAACAAAAACTTACTTATCCATTCCGTCTCACCATCACTGTTAAATGGGACCAAAGATCTTACTGGGGTGCGGGTTCGAACACGTGAGTGGTTCCTCTTTAATCCTGCTCTCTTTTCTTGTCCTTCACCTGTAAATTTACTGTTTTATTAAACTATTCTATTTTAATTTTGTACACTTTTTTTTTTACACTTTTTTTTTTCTTTTAAAATTTTTTTTTTTTTCACTTTGAATTTTTTCACTTTTTTATATTTTTTTGTCTAAAAATTTTTTTTTTTTTCACTTTAATTTTTTACACTATTATTTATATATATTTTAATACTTACGTAAAAACTCTTCAAATTGTTCTTGCTTGTTGATTAAATTTATAATGTTATTAAAAAACTTGAATATTAATAACTTCACGGGGTTATCGATTTCCAGAATATCATCAATCTTTTCTTCGTCCGAATCATTATTAAAAATTTTAATTTCAGCACCGAAATTACCCATATCTTCTGCCATTTTATCCCCGCAAGTAATATATTTCATCAAATAATATAATTCCCGAAACGTTATTTTTTCTTTCGATTCACCATTGATTTTATTAATAATAGCCGGTTGTTTAAAAAGATAGGTGCGAATTTCCCGTATTACGCCCGGTGCGACAACTTCGAATTCGCGATCAAAAAATTGTTCTTTTAAATTTTCCATTTTTTTAAAGTTGGATTTTTTTCTTTTGAAGTGTTAACGATGGAAGTTAAATTTTAACTGACCTTTCCTAAGATCAAGCATAGTCTAAAAAATATCCCCACTAGCGATTGTTTAAAATTTATCTTTTTTTAAAAAATATTTTTTCTTTTTTTAATAAAAAAATTTTGTATTAAAAAATAGTCTATTGTTAAATATATGTAAATTTTGAGATCATCCGAGAGAGTAAACATCTATTTAAATTTGAACGAAAAATAGTTTAAATTTAAAATAAAAATATAGAAATGAAAATACAAAAGAGAGTTTCTCTTTTTTTAATCTATACAGGTGACTTTTCTATACATTCTTTTAACCACCCATGTTGTAAGGAAAAGATAGCAAACAAAATTTTATTTTTTCATTAGAAATATATATTTTGTTAAGAAATGAATTTATTTATAAATAAAAATATATATATTTTTTAAAAATGAATTTATTTATAAAATAGAAATATTCAATAAAAAAAAAAAAGTGGCGCCATACTAAATAAATATCTATGTCTGGGATGCAAATTATAAATTTTTCTTGGGAAAAAAAAACTAATTTTCAATTCTATTTTTTTTTTTCTTCTATCTTTTTTTTCTCTACCTGTACGACACCTTTACGTCATCATGTACATACGTAATTACATAATTATTTTTCAAGTACAGGTGGCGGTGTTTCGTAATTGATATGAATTTTTGGTATAAATAGCAGTAATAATTAGTGGATCAAGTCAGTATGTTTAGTACAATGAATTTATACATAGTATTTTTAGTAGTTAGTGTATCAGCTGCAAGTGATAATGATTATAGTGTTAGACAAATACAAACAGGTGCGGGACTTTTTTACGATTATTTATATGACTTTAAATTTTCAATAAATAATTTTAAACTTATAACATTTATTGATTTGGATTGGTATTTATCACATCAACCACGATTAAATGAAGAGGTATTAGAAATATTGGAATCATTTAACAAAAAATGTAAATTAGTGGAACATTATTCTTACAGTTTGTGTTACCAATTAATTAAAAAAAGAGATTCAATATTATTAAAATTAAAATTTTCAGAAGAATATATAATACAATTAAAAGCAATTTCAACTCAACCTGAAATAGAAAAAGATATGAAACAAAAACGTGACGTATTTAATGACAAAAATAATTTAATTGGAAAATCTTTTTTTACATCTTTAAGTGATGAAGAATGTAATTTTTATAATCAACAAATTACTAAAATGATAAATGAAAAAAAAAATTATATATCGGACTTTGAAAATTTAACACATATATTACCGGCTGAAGTACAACGATTCCAAAATGATTTCAATGAATCTACGCGTTTACTTAATTCAACAACTTATTGGTTTTATGTAAGATTAAACAATTTTATTGATGAATTTTCACCTCACACGTTTCTTGAGCCTTCAAGACAATCATATTGGGGTCTCCATCATCAAATAGAAGTTTATTTACAAGAGCTGGGAAATATTATTGATGGATATAATCATTTTTTAAAAATTGTAATTGATTCTATTAATTTATCTAAACTTAATATACTTCACCCTGAAATATTGTCAGCACAAAAATTAGAAGCTTCACTTGAATTTTTTGCTAAACATAGTGATAAATTTAATTTACCTATGAATATCAGAGATGTGATTGCTGGACACTTGAGTAAAATATCACAAATTAATATAGGCTATGATAATGGAAGATTATTTGTTTTAATGAAAATTCCATTAACGGAAAATCCAGTTTATCATATTTATAAATTACGATCATATCCTTTAGCTCAAGAATTGGGTAATAAAACAATAGGATCTGCTTGGATAAAACCAAGAGCTAATTATTTAATTTTATCATCTGATCAATCACAATATACTCTCATAAAAAAAAAAACTGATTTACCTTTTTGTCAAGCAAGTGTTAATATACATATATGTGAAGCATTATCATATCCTATCTATGAAAGTTCACATCAAGGTGGATGTGAAATTTCTTTAATTACCAAAATTAATGAATCACCATTACATAATTGTGACATTAAAATTTCTCGTTATTTTACCCCTTATTGGAAAAAATTAAATAATGAGCGTGGATGGTTATTCAGTCTACCAGGAGAACAGGAGTTGCATATATTATGTGGAGAAAAGAAAAAGAAAACTATTATTCTCCGTGGTGTAGGTATACTACGTATCCGAGCAGGTTGTCACGCACACATAAGCTATGGTACATTATTTGGACAACAGGCAATAGACATTGATACATTATATAATTTTAAAATGACAGCTACATTAAATGTTACAAAATTATTACCAGAAATTGTTGAATTTAATATAGGAGAAACAAATTATTCATCACCGAATCCAGCCGTTTTAATTTATGATACATCTCTTAAAGAAATAAAAAAAGAATTAATACAACAACGAGAAAAAATAAATGAAAAAAATCATGAAAAAAATGTCTTGTTTAAAATTGTTCTTGCTGAAATTGTAATGGGCCTTATTTTATCATTAGTTATTTTATTACCAGCATTTTTAATTATTATCAAAAAAATTTTATCATTTTTTAAAAAAGATAAATGTCACGTGGATGTTAAACCTGTCCCCCCGACAGTATCTTATTCTACTTCTACTTATTAAATTTTTCCCCCTACACTGTCTTGTTCTACTTATTAAATTTTCCCCTACTTATTGAATAATTATATAAAGAGCCACTGTTTCGATAAATAAAATAAACTTAATCATGCAGTCAAGTAGTAATCTTCTCTTGGCACATTCAGCTGCACTTAACAAGTCACAAACAAAAATTATACGTGTCGGATTTTGGTTAGATCATAAAATAAATATTCAAATTTGTGACAATATTTCAAAAAGAGCAATTTTATTTCCAATATATAAATGGGAAAAATTTGTAAAGAAACTTGAATTTATATTATCTTGGTATTCATCCAATGAAGATACAAATGAAGCAAAGAAGAAAAAATATTCACCAATTAAATTTGATGATATCGAAATAACTTTTAGTTATTCACACAACACACCTTCTGTTATTATTGATGAAGGATTTGGTAAAATTGGTCTGCATGAAGTGTCAATGAAAGAAATTGGATATAAATTACCCTGGGTCCAATACTGTATAAGAAGTCTAGAAAATATACCTGCCGAAACATACTACAATGATCTTCTACATCACATATTTAAACGTATAATGTTAGAAGATTATATAAAATTACCAGCAATTGACGTATTGAAAGAAATTTATCTGAGTACGAATTACCTACATATCTTGTCCATTGAAGAAACTTTGAGAACAACTGAAAATTCATCATTTAGATTATTTTTTTACGAAACATTATTATATAATTTTGATCAATTATATGAGGATATAAAAAAAGGTTTTTCAAGATGTACGACTGGATAATTACAATGAATGGATTTATTAATAAAGATTATAAATTTATACCTAAGGAAATTGCTGTGGCTAGTGTTATTGGTAATGTAGTTAATCATTGGATTCTAACTGCACCTTGTGAATATTCAGAGCTCCCTATAAGTGCAAAAGTAGAAAATCAACGACGTCTAAAAGAAATTCATGGTTTGCATTGGTTTGATGGAGAAAGTAATATAGAAAAAGTATTAAGTATTTTACGCACTGTAGTAAAACAAAGTAAATTAATAATAACAAATAATGATGAGTCTACAATGTTTTTACAAAATTTATTTGGTCGAGATATTATTAATGTTGAAAATTTAAATGACTGGAATAAATTTTTGTCAACAGAAACATCAAAATCTAAATGTATAATTCATAATAATTTACCATATCACGAATGTGCTCTTTTTCATGCAAGATGTATCAAAAAATATTTTTTAAATAAAATGGATTCAATTAAAAATACTAGTGTTGACGAAACTGGTTAAATAATATAACAAAAATTTTTTAATAATGTACTTTATGTATGTCACCGGAAATGAATGTATAAATAAAGAAAAAAAAATATGTAAAGAATAAATAAATGTGTTTTTTAATTTTTTGACCTATTATCCATAAAATGCACCTGTATTTAAAAATAAATAATATGACATTTAAAAAATAAAAGAAACATAAAAAATATAAAAGTATATCTATATATATAGATACACCCCTTAAACTGTATACCGGGCCCCAATAAAAAAATATTTTCAAATAAATATAAAAGTATATCTATATATATAGATACAGCCTTAAACTGTATACCGGGTCCCACGTGCTACCACTGTATAGGAGTATATCTATATATTGTAGAAGTAAGCGCGCGCATGAGTTGAGACTTGGTTGCTTCTATCGCTCACATCAAAGAAAAAACCCTGCGTATACAGTGGGCCTTGCATGCCTATACTTGCATGCTACACAGTATTTCTTGCATGCCAGACAGCTGTTCATCTCTTTCTCTCTCGCTCATATACCATATATATATATATATATGCTATATATAAATAATATAATAAAATAAAATAATTTAATAAAATAAAATAATAATTTTTAAATAATAATAATAATTGTTTAATAATAATAATAATAATAATGACAATAATAAATTTTTTTCAAATAATAATAATTGTTTAATAATAATAATAATAATTTTTTAATAATAATAATAATAATATTTTAATAATAATAAATTTTTTTAAATAATAATAATATTTTTAAATAATAATAAATAATAATAATAATAATAATTTTTTAATAATAATAATAATATTTTAATAATAATAAATTTTTTTAAATAATAATAATAATATTTTTAGGGGTTGTTTATAAATTAATAATTATAATATTTTTAGGGGTTGTTTAAAGGGGTGTTTAAAGGGGTGTTTAGCTTGACGGGACCAGCCGCGGGGAGATACGCGAAGGGAAATTACTCCTCAGTTCGTAGGGATCTCCGCGGGGTATAGCACTAAACGACACGGAGGGGCTGGAGGGGAAGCCTAAAAACCAGTTCTGAACAGACTCAGGCCCATTTAAAATACACGGTGCGCCAGATCCTCTTATACTCTACTATTGGTGTTTTATGGCGTTGTAAAACGTTTAAACATCTGAGTAATTGTAAACATTCGTTTATTAAGAAGAAAAAAATTTGAAAATCGACGTTTTTTCAAGTTTTTTCAGTATCAATTTTTATAACTAGCGATTTTCAAGTGAAATTCAATAAATATTGACAGATATAGGTGTTTTATGGCGTTATAACACGTTTAATCATCTGAATTATTGTAAATATTCGTTATTTTAGAAGAAAAAAATTGGAAAGTTTGGACCTTGAAAATCGACGTTTTTTCGAATTTTTTTAGTATCAGACTTTATAAGTAATAATGATTTTCAAATGAAATTCAATGAATATTGACAGATAAAGCTGATTATGACGCTATAACATGTTTAATTACCTGAATTATTATAAATATTCGTTATTTTAAAAGAAAAAAATTTGAAAGTTTGGACCTTGAAAATCAACGTTTTTCCATGTTCTTTCAGTTTCAAACTTTATAACTAGCGATTTTCAAGTGAAAGTCAATGAATATTGAAAGATATAGGTGTTTTATGACGTTATGAAACGTTTAAACATCTGAGTTATTGTAAACATTCGTTGATTTATGAGAAAAAAATTTAAAGGTTTGGACCTTGAAAATCGACGTTTTTTCAAGTTTTTTTAGTATCAGACTTTATAACTAATGATTTTTAAATGAAATTCAATGAATATTGACAGATATAGGTGTTTTATGGCGTTATAACACGTTTAATCATCTGAATTATTGTAAACATTCGTTATTTTAGAAGAAAAAAATTTGAAAGTTTTGACCTTCAAAATCAACGTTTTTCCATGTTCTTTCAGTTTCGAACTTTATAACTAGCAATTTTCATAGGAAATTCAATAAATATTGATAGATATTGGTGTTTTATGGCGTTATAACTCGTTTGATCATCTGAATTATTGTAAAGATTCGTTGATTTATGAGAAAAAAATTTAAAGGTTTGGACCTTGAAAATCGACGTTTTTTCAAATTTTTTTAGTATCAGACTTTATAAGTAATAATGATTTTCAAATGAAATTCAATGAATATTGACAGTTAAAGCTGATTATGACGCTATAACATGTTTAATTACCTGAATTATTGTAAATATTCGTTATTTTAAAAGAAAAAAAAATGGAAGTTTGGACCTTGAAAATCAACGTTTTTCCATGTTCTTTCAGTTTCAAACTTTATAACTAGCAATTTTCAAGGGAAATTCAATAAATATTGACAGATATTGGTGTTTTATGACGCTATAACATGTTTGATTACCTGAATTATTGTGAATATTCGTTATTTTAAAAGAAAAAAATTTGAAAGTTTGGACCTTGAAAATCAACGTTTTTCCATGTTCTTTCAGTTTCAAACTTTATAACTAGCGATTTTCAAGTGAAAGTCAATAAATATTGAAAGATATAGGTGTTTTATGACGTTATAACATGTTTAATTATTTGAGATATTGTAAATATTCGGTATTTTACAAGAAAAAAATTTGAAAGTTTGGACCTTGAAAATCAACGTTTTTCCATGTTCTTTTAATTTCAAACTTTTTAACTAGCAATTTTCAAGGGAAATTCAATAAATATTGACAGATATAGGTGTTTTATGGCGTTATAACACGTTTAATCATCTGAATTATTGTAAACATTCGTTATTTTAGAAGAAAAAAATTTGAAAGTTTGGACCTTGAAAATCAACGTTTTTCCATGTTCTTTTAATTTCAAACTTTTTAACTAGCAATTTTCATAGGAAATTCAATAAATATTGATAGATATTGGTGTTTTATGGCGTTATAACTCGTTTGATCATCTGAATTATTGTAAAGATTCGTTGATTTATGAGAAAAAAATTTAAAGGTTTGGACCTTGAAAATCGACGTTTTTTCAAGTTTTTTTAGTATCAGACTTTATAACTAATGATTTTTAAATGAAATCCAATAAATATTGACAGATATAGCTCTTTTATGACGTTATAACATGTTCAATTATCTGAATTATTGTAAACATTCGTTATTTTAGAAGAAAAAAATTTGAAAGTTTGGACCTTAAAAATCGACGTTTTTTCAAGTTTTTTCAGTATCAATTTTTATTACTAGCGATTTTCAAGTGAAATTCAATGAATATTGACAGATATAGGTGTTCTATGACGTTGTAAAACGTTTAAACATCTGAGTAATTGTAAACATTCGTTTATTAAGAAGAAAAAAATTTGAAAATCGACGTTTTTTCAAGTTTTTTCAGTATCAAACTTTATAACTAGCGATTTTCAAGTGAAATTCAATAAATATTGACAGATATAGGTGTTTTATGACGTTATAAAACGTTTAAACATCTGTTTTATTGTAAACATTCGTTATTTTACAAGAAAAAAATTTAAAAGTTTGGACCTTAAAAATCGACGTTTTTTCAAATTTTTTTAGTATCAGACTTTATAAGTAATAATGATTTTCAAATGAAATTCAATGAATATTGACAGATAAAGCTGATTATGACGCTATAACATGTTTAATTACCTGAATTATTGTAAATATTCGTTATTTTAAAAGAAAAAAATTTGAAAGTTTGAACCTTGAAAATCAACGTTTTTCCATGTTCTTTCAGTTTCAAACTTTATAACTAGCGATTTTCAAGTGAAAGTCAATAAATATTGAAAGATATAGGTGTTTTATGACGTTATGAAACGTTTAAACATCTGAGTTATTGTAAACATTCGTTGATTTATGAGAAAAAAATTTAAAGGTTTGGACCTTGAAAATCGACGTTTTTTCAAGTTTTTTTAGTATCAGACTTTATAACTAATGATTTTTAAATGAAATTCAATGAATATTGACAGATATTGGTGTTTTATGGCGTTGTAAAACGTTTAAACATCTGAGTAATTGTAAACATTCGTTTATTAAGAAGAAAAAAATTTGAAAATCGACGTTTTTTCAAGTTTTTTCAGTATCAAACTTTATAACTAGCGATTTTCAAGTGAAAGTCAATAAATATTGACAGATATACGTGTTTTATGGCGTTGTAAAACGTTTAAACATTAGAAGAAAAAAATTTGAAAGTTTGGACCTTGAAAATCAACGTTTTTCCATGTTCTTTCAGTTTCAAACTTTATAACTAGCAATTTTCATAGGAAATTCAATAAATATTGACAGATATTGGTGTTTTATGGCGTTATAACTCGTTTGATCATCTGAATTATTGTAAAGATTCGTTGATTTATGAGAAAAAAATTTAAAGGTTTGGACCTTGAAAATCGACGTTTTTTCAAGTTTTTTTAGTATCAGACTTTATAACTAATGATTTTTAAATAAAATCCAATGAATATTGACAGATATAGCTCTTTTATGACGTTATAACATGTTTAATTATCTGAATTATTGTAAACATTCGTTATTTTAGAAGAAAAAATTTGAAAATCGACGTTTTTTCAAGTTTTTTCAGTATCAAACTTTATAACTAGCGATTTTCAAGTGAAATTCAATGAATATTGACAGATATAGCTCTTTTATGACGTTATAACATGTTTAATTATCTGAATTATTGTAAACATTCGTTATTTTAGAAGAGAAAATTTGAAAATCGACGTTTTTTCAAGTTTTTTCAGTATCAAACTTTATAACTAGCGATTTTCAAGTGAAATTCAATGAATATTGACAGATATAGGTGTTTTATGACGTTGTAAAACGTTTAAACATCTGAGTAATTGTAAACATTCGTATATTAAGAAGAAAAAAATTTGAAAATCGACGTTTTTTCAAGTTTTTTCAGTATCAAACTTTATAACTAGCGATTTTTAAGTGAAATTCAATGAATATTGACAGATATAGGTGTTTTATGACGTTATAAAACGTTTAAACATCTGAGTTATTGTAAACATTCGTTATTTTACAAGAAAAAAATTTGAAAGTTTGGACCTTAAAAATCGACGTTTTTCCATGTTCTTCCAGTTTCAAACTTTGTAAATAATGATTTTTAAGTGAAATTCAATGAATATTCACAAATATAGGTGTTTTATGACGTTATGAAACATTTAAACATCTGAGTTATTGTAAACATTCGTTACTTTACAAGAAAAAAATTTGAAAGTTTAGACCTCAAAAATCGACGTTTTTCCATGTTCTTTCAGTTTCAAACTTTATAAATAATGATTTTTAAATGAAATTTAATGAATATTGACAGATATAGCTCTTTTATGACGTTATAACATGTTTAATTATTTGAGATATTGTAAATATTCGGTATTTTACAAGAAAAAAATTTGAAAGTTTGGACCTTGAAAATCAACGTTTTTCCATGTTCTTTTAGTTTCAAACTTTTTAACTAGCAATTTTCAAGGGAAATTCAATAAATATTGACAGATATAGGTGTTTTATGGCGTTATAACACGTTTAATCATCTGAATTATTGTAAACATTCGTTATTTTAGAAGAAAAAAATTTGAAAGTTTTGACCTTGAAAATCAACGTTTTTCCATGTTCTTTCAGTTTCAAACTTTATAACTAGCAATTTTCATAGGAAATTCAATAAATATTGATAGATATTGGTGTTTTATGGCGTTAAAACTCGTTTGATCATCTGAATTATTGTAAAGATTCGTTATTATACAAGAAAAAAATTTGAAAGTTTGGACCTTGAAAATCGACGTTTTTCCATGTTCTTCCAGTTTCAAACTTTGTAAATAATGATTTTTAAGTGAAATTCAATAAATATTGACAGTTATAGCTCTTTTATGACGTTATAACATGTTTAATTATTTGAGATATTGTAAATATTCGTTATTTTACAAGAAAAAATTTGAAAGTTTAGACCTCAAAAATCGACGTTTTTCCATGTTCTTTCAGTTTCAAACTTTATAAATAATAATTTTTGAATGAAATTTAATGAATATTGACAGATATAGCTCTTTTATGACGTTATAACATGTTTAATTATTTGAGATATTGTAAATATTCGGTATTTTACAAGAAAAAAATTTGAAAGTTTGGACCTTGAAAATCAACGTTTTTCCATGTTCTTTTAATTTCAAACTTTTTAACTAGCAATTTTCAAGGGAAATTCAATAAATATTGACAGATATAGGTGTTTTATGGCGTTATAACACGTTTAATCATCTGAATTATTGTAAACATTCGTTATTTTAGAAGAAAAAAATTTGAAAGTTTGGACCTTGAAAATCAACGTTTTTCCATGTTCTTTTAATTTCAAACTTTTTAACTAGCAATTTTCATAGGAAATTCAATAAATATTGATAGATATTGGTGTTTTATGGCGTTATAACTCGTTTGATCATCTGAATTATTGTAAAGATTCGTTGATTTATGAGAAAAAAATTTAAAGGTTTGGACCTTGAAAATCGACGTTTTTTCAAGTTTTTTTAGTATCAGACTTTATAACTAATGATTTTTAAATGAAATCCAATAAATATTGACAGATATAGCTCTTTTATGACGTTATAACATGTTCAATTATCTGAATTATTGTAAACATTCGTTATTTTAGAAGAAAAAAATTTGAAAGTTTGGACCTTAAAAATCGACGTTTTTTCAAGTTTTTTCAGTATCAATTTTTATTACTAGCGATTTTCAAGTGAAATTCAATGAATATTGACAGATATAGGTGTTCTATGACGTTGTAAAACGTTTAAACATCTGAGTAATTGTAAACATTCGTTTATTAAGAAGAAAAAAATTTGAAAATCGACGTTTTTTCAAGTTTTTTCAGTATCAAACTTTATAACTAGCGATTTTCAAGTGAAATTCAATAAATATTGACAGATATAGGTGTTTTATGACGTTATAAAACGTTTAAACATCTGTTTTATTGTAAACATTCGTTATTTTACAAGAAAAAAATTTAAAAGTTTGGACCTTAAAAATCGACGTTTTTTCAAATTTTTTTAGTATCAGACTTTATAAGTAATAATGATTTTCAAATGAAATTCAATGAATATTGACAGATAAAGCTGATTATGACGCTATAACATGTTTAATTACCTGAATTATTGTAAATATTCGTTATTTTAAAAGAAAAAAATTTGAAAGTTTGAACCTTGAAAATCAACGTTTTTCCATGTTCTTTCAGTTTCAAACTTTATAACTAGCGATTTTCAAGTGAAAGTCAATAAATATTGAAAGATATAGGTGTTTTATGACGTTATGAAACGTTTAAACATCTGAGTTATTGTAAACATTCGTTGATTTATGAGAAAAAAATTTAAAGGTTTGGACCTTGAAAATCGACGTTTTTTCAAGTTTTTTTAGTATCAGACTTTATAACTAATGATTTTTAAATGAAATTCAATGAATATTGACAGATATTGGTGTTTTATGGCGTTGTAAAACGTTTAAACATCTGAGTAATTGTAAACATTCGTTTATTAAGAAGAAAAAAATTTGAAAATCGACGTTTTTTCAA
Organism: Lysiphlebus fabarum; assembly: GCA_011426435.1. NCBI lineage: Eukaryota > Metazoa > Arthropoda > Insecta > Hymenoptera > Braconidae > Lysiphlebus > Lysiphlebus fabarum. Next base: position 12,484 of record WSYQ01000818.1, read on the forward strand.
GTTTTTTCAGTATCAAACTTTATAACTAGCGATTTTCAAGTGAAAGTCAATAAATATTGACAGATATACGTGTTTTATGGCGTTGTAAAACGTTTAAACATTAGAAGAAAAAAATTTGAAAGTTTGGACCTTGAAAATCAACGTTTTTCCATGTTCTTTCAGTTTCAAACTTTATAACTAGCAATTTTCATAGGAAATTCAATAAATATTGACAGATATTGGTGTTTTATGGCGTTATAACTCGTTTGATCATCTGAATTATTGTAAAGATTCGTTGATTTATGAGAAAAAAATTTAAAGGTTTGGACCTTGAAAATCGACGTTTTTTCAAGTTTTTTTAGTATCAGACTTTATAACTAATGATTTTTAAATAAAATCCAATGAATATTGACAGATATAGCTCTTTTATGACGTTATAACATGTTTAATTATCTGAATTATTGTAAACATTCGTTATTTTAGAAGAAAAAATTTGAAAATCGACGTTTTTTCAAGTTTTTTCAGTATCAAACTTTATAACTAGCGATTTTCAAGTGAAATTCAATGAATATTGACAGATATAGCTCTTTTATGACGTTATAACATGTTTAATTATCTGAATTATTGTAAACATTCGTTATTTTAGAAGAGAAAATTTGAAAATCGACGTTTTTTCAAGTTTTTTCAGTATCAAACTTTATAACTAGCGATTTTCAAGTGAAATTCAATGAATATTGACAGATATAGGTGTTTTATGACGTTGTAAAACGTTTAAACATCTGAGTAATTGTAAACATTCGTATATTAAGAAGAAAAAAATTTGAAAATCGACGTTTTTTCAAGTTTTTTCAGTATCAAACTTTATAACTAGCGATTTTTAAGTGAAATTCAATGAATATTGACAGATATAGGTGTTTTATGACGTTATAAAACGTTTAAACATCTGAGTTATTGTAAACATTCGTTATTTTACAAGAAAAAAATTTGAAAGTTTGGACCTTAAAAATCGACGTTTTTCCATGTTCTTCCAGTTTCAAACTTTGTAAATAATGATTTTTAAGTGAAATTCAATGAATATTCACAAATATAGGTGTTTTATGACGTTATGAAACATTTAAACATCTGAGTTATTGTAAACATTCGTTACTTTACAAGAAAAAAATTTGAAAGTTTAGACCTCAAAAATCGACGTTTTTCCATGTTCTTTCAGTTTCAAACTTTATAAATAATGATTTTTAAATGAAATTTAATGAATATTGACAGATATAGCTCTTTTATGACGTTATAACATGTTTAATTATTTGAGATATTGTAAATATTCGGTATTTTACAAGAAAAAAATTTGAAAGTTTGGATCTTGAAAATCAACGTTTTTCCATGTTCTTTTAGTTTCAAACTTTTTAACTAGCAATTTTCAAGGGAAATTCAATAAATATTGACAGATATAGGTGTTTTATGGCGTTATAACACGTTTAATCATCTGAATTATTGTAAACATTCGTTATTTTAGAAGAAAAAAATTTGAAAGTTTGGACCTTGAAAATCAACGTTTTTCCATGTTCTTTCAGTTTCAAACTTTATAACTAGCGATTTTCAAGTGAAAGTCAATAAATATTGAAAGATATAGGTGTTTTATGACGTTATGAAACGTTTAAACATCTGAGTTATTGTAAACATTCGTTGATTTATGAGAAAAAAATTTAAAGGTTTGGACCTTGAAAATCGACGTTTTTTCAAGTTTTTTTAGTATCAGACTTTATAACTAATGATTTTTAAATGAAATTCAATGAATATTGACAGATATAGCTCTTTTATGACGTTATAACATGTTTAATTATCTGAATTATTGTAAACATTCGTTATTTTAGAAGAAAAAATTTGAAAATCGACGTTTTTTCAAGTTTTTTCAGTATCAAACTTTATAACTAGCGATTTTCAAGTGAAATTCAATGAATATTGACAGATATAGGTGTTTTATGACGTTGTAAAACGTTTAAACATCTGAGTAATTGTAAACATTCGTATATTAAGAAGAAAAAAATTTGAAAATCGACGTTTTTTCAAGTTTTTTCAGTATCAAACTTTATAACTAGCGATTTTTAAGTGAAATTCAATGAATATTGACAGATATAGGTGTTTTATGACGTTATAAAACGTTTAAACATCTGAGTTATTGTAAACATTCGTTATTTTACAAGAAAAAAATTTGAAAGTTTGGACCTTAAAAATCGACGTTTTTCCATGTTCTTCCAGTTTCAAACTTTGTAAATAATGATTTTTAAGTGAAATTCAATGAATATTCACAAATATAGGTGTTTTATGACGTTATGAAACATTTAAACATCTGAGTTATTGTAAACATTCGTTACTTTACAAGAAAAAAATTTGAAAGTTTAGACCTCAAAAATCGACGTTTTTCCATGTTCTTTCAGTTTCAAACTTTATAAATAATGATTTTTAAATGAAATTTAATGAATATTGACAGATATAGCTCTTTTATGACGTTATAACATGTTTAATTATTTGAGATATTGTAAATATTCGGTATTTTACAAGAAAAAAATTTGAAAGTTTGGACCTTGAAAATCAACGTTTTTCCATGTTCTTTTAGTTTCAAACTTTTTAACTAGCAATTTTCAAGGGAAATTCAATAAATATTGACAGATATAGGTGTTTTATGGCGTTATAACACGTTTAATCATCTGAATTATTGTAAACATTCGTTATTTTACAAGAAAAAAATTTGAAAGTTTGGACCTTGAAAATCGACGTTTTTCCATGTTCTTCCAGTTTCAAACTTTGTAAATAATGATTTTTAAGTGAAATTCAATAAATATTGACAGATATTGGTGTTTTATGACGCTATAACATGTTTGATTACCTGAATTATTGTGAATATTCGTTATTTTAAAAGAAAAAAATTTGAAAGTTTGGACCTTGAAAATCAACGTTTTTCCATGTTCTTTCAGTTTCAAACTTTATAACTAGCGATTTTCAAGTGAAAGTCAATAAATATTGAAAGATATAGGTGTTTTATGACGTTATGAAACGTTTAAACATCTGAGTTATTGTAAACATTCGTTGATTTATGAGAAAAAAATTTAAAGGTTTGGACCTTGAAAATCGACGTTTTTTCAAGTTTTTTTAGTATCAGACTTTATAACTAATGATTTTTAAATGAAATTCAATGAATATTGACAGATATAGGTGTTTTATGGCGTTATAACACGTTTAATCATCTGAATTATTGTAAACATTCGTTATTTTAGAAGAAAAAAATTTGAAAGTTTTGACCTTCAAAATCAACGTTTTTCCATGTTCTTTCAGTTTCAAACTTTATAACTAGCAATTTTCATAGGAAATTCAATAAATATTGATAGATATTGGTGTTTTATGGCGTTATAACTCGTTTGATCATCTGAATTATTGTAAAGATTCGTTGATTTATGAGAAAAAAATTTAAAGGTTTGGACCTTGAAAATCGACGTTTTTTCAAATTTTTTTAGTATCAGACTTTATAAGTAATAATGATTTTCAAATGAAATTCAATGAATATTGACAGTTAAAGCTGATTATGACGCTATAACATGTTTAATTACCTGAATTATTGTAAATATTCGTTATTTTAAAAGAAAAAAAAATGGAAGTTTGGACCTTGAAAATCAACGTTTTTCCATGTTCTTTCAGTTTCAAACTTTATAACTAGCAATTTTCAAGGGAAATTCAATAAATATTGACAGATATTGGTGTTTTATGACGCTATAACATGTTTGATTACCTGAATTATTGTGAATATTCGTTATTTTAAAAGAAAAAAATTTGAAAGTTTGGACCTTGAAAATCAACGTTTTTCCATGTTCTTTCAGTTTCAAACTTTATAACTAGCGATTTTCAAGTGAAAGTCAATAAATATTGATAGATATTGGTGTTTTATGGCGTTATAACTCGTTTGATCATCTGAATTATTGTAAAGATTCGTTGATTTATGAGAAAAAAATTTAAAGGTTTGGACCTTGAAAATCGACGTTTTTTCAAGTTTTTTTAGTATCAGACTTTATAACTAATGATTTTTAAATGAAATCCAATAAATATTGACAGATATAGCTCTTTTATGACGTTATAACATGTTCAATTATCTGAATTATTGTAAACATTCGTTATTTTAGAAGAAAAAAATTTGAAAGTTTGGACCTTAAAAATCGACGTTTTTTCAAGTTTTTTCAGTATCAATTTTTATTACTAGCGATTTTCAAGTGAAATTCAATGAATATTGACAGATATAGGTGTTCTATGACGTTGTAAAACGTTTAAACATCTGAGTAATTGTAAACATTCGTTTATTAAGAAGAAAAAAATTTGAAAATCGACGTTTTTTCAAGTTTTTTCAGTATCAAACTTTATAACTAGCGATTTTCAAGTGAAATTCAATAAATATTGACAGATATAGGTGTTTTATGACGTTATGAAACGTTTAAACATCTGAGTTATTGTAAACATTCGTTGATTTATGAGAAAAAAATTTAAAGGTTTGGACCTTGAAAATCGACGTTTTTTCAAGTTTTTTTAGTATCAGACTTTATAACTAATGATTTTTAAATGAAATTCAATGAATATTGACAGATATTGGTGTTTTATGGCGTTGTAAAACGTTTAAACATCTGAGTAATTGTAAACATTCGTTTATTAAGAAGAAAAAAATTTGAAAATCGACGTTTTTTCAAGTTTTTTCAGTATCAAACTTTATAACTAGCGATTTTCAAGTGAAAGTCAATAAATATTGACAGATATACGTGTTTTATGGCGTTGTAAAACGTTTAAACATTAGAAGAAAAAAATTTGAAAGTTTGGACCTTGAAAATCAACGTTTTTCCATGTTCTTTCAGTTTCAAACTTTATAACTAGCAATTTTCATAGGAAATTCAATAAATATTGACAGATATTGGTGTTTTATGGCGTTATAACTCGTTTGATCATCTGAATTATTGTAAAGATTCGTTGATTTATGAGAAAAAAATTTAAAGGTTTGGACCTTGAAAATCGACGTTTTTTCAAGTTTTTTTAGTATCAGACTTTATAACTAATGATTTTTAAATAAAATCCAATGAATATTGACAGATATAGCTCTTTTATGACGTTATAACATGTTTAATTATCTGAATTATTGTAAACATTCGTTATTTTAGAAGAAAAAATTTGAAAATCGACGTTTTTTCAAGTTTTTTCAGTATCAAACTTTATAACTAGCGATTTTCAAGTGAAATTCAATGAATATTGACAGATATAGCTCTTTTATGACGTTATAACATGTTTAATTATCTGAATTATTGTAAACATTCGTTATTTTAGAAGAGAAAATTTGAAAATCGACGTTTTTTCAAGTTTTTTCAGTATCAAACTTTATAACTAGCGATTTTCAAGTGAAATTCAATGAATATTGACAGATATAGGTGTTTTATGACGTTGTAAAACGTTTAAACATCTGAGTAATTGTAAACATTCGTATATTAAGAAGAAAAAAATTTGAAAATCGACGTTTTTTCAAGTTTTTTCAGTATCAAACTTTATAACTAGCGATTTTTAAGTGAAATTCAATGAATATTGACAGATATAGGTGTTTTATGACGTTATAAAACGTTTAAACATCTGAGTTATTGTAAACATTCGTTATTTTACAAGAAAAAAATTTGAAAGTTTGGACCTTAAAAATCGACGTTTTTCCATGTTCTTCCAGTTTCAAACTTTGTAAATAATGATTTTTAAGTGAAATTCAATGAATATTCACAAATATAGGTGTTTTATGACGTTATGAAACATTTAAACATCTGAGTTATTGTAAACATTCGTTACTTTACAAGAAAAAAATTTGAAAGTTTAGACCTCAAAAATCGACGTTTTTCCATGTTCTTTCAGTTTCAAACTTTATAAATAATGATTTTTAAATGAAATTTAATGAATATTGACAGATATAGCTCTTTTATGACGTTATAACATGTTTAATTATTTGAGATATTGTAAATATTCGGTATTTTACAAGAAAAAAATTTGAAAGTTTGGATCTTGAAAATCAACGTTTTTCCATGTTCTTTTAGTTTCAAACTTTTTAACTAGCAATTTTCAAGGGAAATTCAATAAATATTGACAGATATAGGTGTTTTATGGCGTTATAACACGTTTAATCATCTGAATTATTGTAAACATTCGTTATTTTAGAAGAAAAAAATTTGAAAGTTTGGACCTTGAAAATCAACGTTTTTCCATGTTCTTTCAGTTTCAAACTTTATAACTAGCGATTTTCAAGTGAAAGTCAATAAATATTGAAAGATATAGGTGTTTTATGACGTTATGAAACGTTTAAACATCTGAGTTATTGTAAACATTCGTTGATTTATGAGAAAAAAATTTAAAGGTTTGGACCTTGAAAATCGACGTTTTTTCAAGTTTTTTTAGTATCAGACTTTATAACTAATGATTTTTAAATGAAATTCAATGAATATTGACAGATATAGCTCTTTTATGACGTTATAACATGTTTAATTATCTGAATTATTGTAAACATTCGTTATTTTAGAAGAAAAAATTTGAAAATCGACGTTTTTTCAAGTTTTTTCAGTATCAAACTTTATAACTAGCGATTTTCAAGTGAAATTCAATGAATATTGACAGATATAGGTGTTTTATGACGTTGTAAAACGTTTAAACATCTGAGTAATTGTAAACATTCGTATATTAAGAAGAAAAAAATTTGAAAATCGACGTTTTTTCAAGTTTTTTCAGTATCAAACTTTATAACTAGCGATTTTTAAGTGAAATTCAATGAATATTGACAGATATAGGTGTTTTATGACGTTATAAAACGTTTAAACATCTGAGTTATTGTAAACATTCGTTATTTTACAAGAAAAAAATTTGAAAGTTTGGACCTTAAAAATCGACGTTTTTCCATGTTCTTCCAGTTTCAAACTTTGTAAATAATGATTTTTAAGTGAAATTCAATGAATATTCACAAATATAGGTGTTTTATGACGTTATGAAACATTTAAACATCTGAGTTATTGTAAACATTCGTTACTTTACAAGAAAAAAATTTGAAAGTTTAGACCTCAAAAATCGACGTTTTTCCATGTTCTTTCAGTTTCAAACTTTATAAATAATGATTTTTAAATGAAATTTAATGAATATTGACAGATATAGCTCTTTTATGACGTTATAACATGTTTAATTATTTGAGATATTGTAAATATTCGGTATTTTACAAGAAAAAAATTTGAAAGTTTGGACCTTGAAAATCAACGTTTTTCCATGTTCTTTTAGTTTCAAACTTTTTAACTAGCAATTTTCAAGGGAAATTCAATAAATATTGACAGATATAGGTGTTTTATGGCGTTATAACACGTTTAATCATCTGAATTATTGTAAACATTCGTTATTTTAGAAGAAAAAAATTTGAAAGTTTTGACCTTGAAAATCAACGTTTTTCCATGTTCTTTCAGTTTCAAACTTTATAACTAGCAATTTTCATAGGAAATTCAATAAATATTGATAGATATTGGTGTTTTATGGCGTTAAAACTCGTTTGATCATCTGAATTATTGTAAAGATTCGTTATTTTACAAGAAAAAAATTTGAAAGTTTGGACCTTGAAAATCGACGTTTTTCCATGTTCTTCCAGTTTCAAACTTTGTAAATAATGATTTTTAAGTGAAATTCAATAAATATTGACAGATATTGGTGTTTTATGACGCTATAACATGTTTGATTACCTGAATTATTGTGAATATTCGTTATTTTAAAAGAAAAAAATTTGAAAGTTTGGACCTTGAAAATCAACGTTTTTCCATGTTCTTTCAGTTTCAAACTTTATAACTAGCGATTTTCAAGTGAAAGTCAATAAATATTGAAAGATATAGGTGTTTTATGACGTTATGAAACGTTTAAACATCTGAGTTATTGTAAACATTCGTTGATTTATGAGAAAAAAATTTAAAGGTTTGGACCTTGAAAATCGACGTTTTTTCAAGTTTTTTTAGTATCAGACTTTATAACTAATGATTTTTAAATGAAATTCAATGAATATTGACAGATATAGGTGTTTTATGGCGTTATAACACGTTTAATCATCTGAATTATTGTAAACATTCGTTATTTTAGAAGAAAAAAATTTGAAAGTTTTGACCTTCAAAATCAACGTTTTTCCATGTTCTTTCAGTTTCGAACTTTATAACTAGCAATTTTCATAGGAAATTCAATAAATATTGATAGATATTGGTGTTTTATGGCGTTATAACTCGTTTGATCATCTGAATTATTGTAAAGATTCGTTGATTTATGAGAAAAAAATTTAAAGGTTTGGACCTTGAAAATCGACGTTTTTTCAAATTTTTTTAGTATCAGACTTTATAAGTAATAATGATTTTCAAATGAAATTCAATGAATATTGACAGTTAAAGCTGATTATGACGCTATAACATGTTTAATTACCTGAATTATTGTAAATATTCGTTATTTTAAAAGAAAAAAAAATGGAAGTTTGGACCTTGAAAATCAACGTTTTTCCATGTTCTTTCAGTTTCAAACTTTATAACTAGCAATTTTCAAGGGAAATTCAATAAATATTGACAGATATTGGTGTTTTATGACGCTATAACATGTTTGATTACCTGAATTATTGTGAATATTCGTTATTTTAAAAGAAAAAAATTTGAAAGTTTGGACCTTGAAAATCAACGTTTTTCCATGTTCTTTCAGTTTCAAACTTTATAACTAGCGATTTTCAAGTGAAAGTCAATAAATATTGAAAGATATAGGTGTTTTATGACGTTATGAAACGTTTAAACATCTGAGTTATTGTAAACATTCGTTGATTTATGAGAAAAAAATTTAAAGGTTTGGACCTTGAAAATCGACGTTTTTTCAAGTTTTTTTAGTATCAGACTTTATAACTAATGATTTTTAAATGAAATTCAATGAATATTGACAGATATAGGTGTTTTATGGCGTTATAACACGTTTAATCATCTGAATTATTGTAAACATTCGTTATTTTAGAAGAAAAAAATTTGAAAGTTTTGACCTTCAAAATCAACGTTTTTCCATGTTCTTTCAGTTTCAAACTTTATAACTAGCAATTTTCATAGGAAATTCAATAAATATTGATAGATATTGGTGTTTTATGGCGTTATAACTCGTTTGATCATCTGAATTATTGTAAAGATTCGTTGATTTATGAGAAAAAAATTTAAAGGTTTGGACCTTGAAAATCGACGTTTTTTCAAGTTTTTTTAGTATCAGACTTTATAACTAATGATTTTTAAATGAAATCCAATAAATATTGACAGATATAGCTCTTTTATGACGTTATAACATGTTTAATTATCTGAATTATTGTAAACATTCGTTATTTTAGAAGAAAAAAATTTAAAAGTTTGGACCTTGAACATCAACGTTTTTCCATGTTCTTTTAGTTTCAAACTTTATAACTAGCAATTTTCAAGGGAAATTCAATAAATATTGACAGATTTATTACGCCAGTTTTATGGCGTTATGACACGTTTAATCATCTGAATTATTGTAAATATTCGTTATTTTAGAAGAAAAAAATTGGAAAGTTTGGACCTTGAAAATCGACGTTTTTTCAAATTTTTTTAGTATCAGACTTTATAAGTAATAATGATTTTCAAATGAAATTCAATGAATATTGACAGATAAAGCTGATTATGACGCTATAACATGTTTAATTACCTGAATTATTGTAAATATTCGTTATTTTAAAAGAAAAAAAAATGGAAGTTTGGACCTTGAAAATCAACGTTTTTCCATGTTCTTTCAGTTTCAAACTTTATAACTAGCAATTTTCAACGGAAATTCAATAAATATGGACAGATATTGGTGTTTTATGACGCTATAACATGTTTGATTACCTGAATTATTGTGAATATTCGTTATTTTAAAAGAAAAAAATTTGAAAGTTTGGACCTTGAAAATCAACGTTTTTCCATGTTCTTTCAGTTTCAAACTTTATAACTAGCGATTTTCAAGTGAAAGTCAATAAATATTGAAAGATATAGGTGTTTTATGACGTTATGAAACGTTTAAACATCTGAGTTATTGTAAACATTCGTTGATTTATGAGAAAAAAATTTAAAGGTTTGGACCTTGAAAATCGACGTTTTTTCAAGTTTTTTTAGTATCAGACTTTATAACTAATGATTTTTAAATGAAATTCAATGAATATTGACAGATATAGCTCTTTTATGACGTTATAACATGTTTAATTATCTGAATTATTGTAAACATTCGTTATTTTAGAAGAAAAAATTTGAAAATCGACGTTTTTTCAAGTTTTTTCAGTATCAAACTTTATAACTAGCGATTTTCAAGTGAAATTCAATGAATATTGACAGATATAGGTGTTTTATGACGTTGTAAAACGTTTAAACATCTGAGTAATTGTAAACATTCGTATATTAAGAAGAAAAAAATTTGAAAATCGACGTTTTTTCAAGTTTTTTCAGTATCAAACTTTATAACTAGCGATTTTTAAGTGAAATTCAATGAATATTGACAGATATAGGTGTTTTATGACGTTATAAAACGTTTAAACATCTGAGTTATTGTAAACATTCGTTATTTTACAAGAAAAAAATTTGAAAGTTTGGACCTTAAAAATCGACGTTTTTCCATGTTCTTCCAGTTTCAAACTTTGTAAATAATGATTTTTAAGTGAAATTCAATGAATATTCACAAATATAGGTGTTTTATGACGTTATGAAACATTTAAACATCTGAGTTATTGTAAACGTTCGTTACTTTACAAGAAAAAAATTTGAAAGTTTAGACCTCAAAAATCGACGTTTTTCCATGTTCTTTCAGTTTCAAACTTTATAAATAATGATTTTTAAATGAAATTTAATGAATATTGACAGATATAGCTCTTTTATGACGTTATAACATGTTTAATTATTTGAGATATTGTAAATATTCGGTATTTTACAAGAAAAAAATTTGAAAGTTTGGACCTTGAAAATCAACGTTTTTCCATGTTCTTTTAGTTTCAAACTTTTTAACTAGCAATTTTCAAGGGAAATTCAATAAATATTGACAGATATAGGTGTTTTATGGCGTTATAACACGTTTAATCATCTGAATTATTGTAAACATTCGTTATTTTAGAAGAAAAAAATTTGAAAGTTTTGACCTTGAAAATCAACGTTTTTCCATGTTCTTTCAGTTTCAAACTTTATAACTAGCAATTTTCATAGGAAATTCAATAAATATTGATAGATATTGGTGTTTTATGGCGTTAAAACTCGTTTGATCATCTGAATTATTGTAAAGATTCGTTATTATACAAGAAAAAAATTTGAAAGTTTGGACCTTGAAAATCGACGTTTTTCCATGTTCTTCCAGTTTCAAACTTTGTAAATAATGATTTTTAAGTGAAATTCAATAAATATTGACAGTTATAGCTCTTTTATGACGTTATAACATGTTTAATTATTTGAGATATTGTAAATATTCGTTATTTTACAAGAAAAAATTTGAAAGTTTAGACCTCAAAAATCGACGTTTTTCCATGTTCTTTCAGTTTCAAACTTTATAAATAATAATTTTTGAATGAAATTTAATGAATATTGACAGATATAGCTCTTTTATGACGTTATAACATGTTTAATTATTTGAGATATTGTAAATATTCGGTATTTTACAAGAAAAAAATTTGAAAGTTTGGACCTTGAAAATCAACGTTTTTCCATGTTCTTTTAATTTCAAACTTTTTAACTAGCAATTTTCAAGGGAAATTCAATAAATATTGACAGATATAGGTGTTTTATGGCGTTATAACACGTTTAATCATCTGAATTATTGTAAACATTCGTTATTTTAGAAGAAAAAAATTTGAAAGTTTGGACCTTGAAAATCAACGTTTTTCCATGTTCTTTTAATTTCAAACTTTTTAACTAGCAATTTTCATAGGAAATTCAATAAATATTGATAGATATTGGTGTTTTATGGCGTTATAACTCGTTTGATCATCTGAATTATTGTAAAGATTCGTTGATTTATGAGAAAAAAATTTAAAGGTTTGGACCTTGAAAATCGACGTTTTTTCAAGTTTTTTTAGTATCAGACTTTATAACTAATGATTTTTAAATGAAATCCAATAAATATTGACAGATATAGCTCTTTTATGACGTTATAACATGTTCAATTATCTGAATTATTGTAAACATTCGTTATTTTAGAAGAAAAAAATTTGAAAGTTTGGACCTTAAAAATCGACGTTTTTTCAAGTTTTTTCAGTATCAATTTTTATTACTAGCGATTTTCAAGTGAAATTCAATGAATATTGACAGATATAGGTGTTCTATGACGTTGTAAAACGTTTAATCATCTGAATTATTGTAAACATTCGTTATTTTAGGAGAAAAAAATTTAAAAATCGACGTTTTTTCAAGTTTTTTCAGTATCAAACTTTATAACTAGCGATTTTCAAGTGAAATTCAATAAATATTGACAGATATAGGTGTTTTATGGCGTTATAACACGTTTAATCATCTGAATTATTGTAAACATTCGTTGATTTATGAGAAAAAAATTTAAAGGTTTGGACCTTGAAAATCGACGTTTTTTCAAGTTTTTTTAGTATCAGACTATAACTAATGATTTTTAAATAAAATCCAATGAATATTGACAGATATAGCTCTTTTATGACGTTATAACATGTTTAATTATCTGAGTTATTGTAAACGTTCGTTACTTTACAAGAAAAAAATTTGAAAGTTTAGACCTCAAAAATCGACGTTTTTCCATGTTCTTTCAGTTTCAAACTTTATAAATAATGATTTTTAAATGAAATTTAATGAATATTGACAGATATAGCTCTTTTATGACGTTATAACATGTTTAATTATTTGAGATATTGTAAATATTCGGTATTTTACAAGAAAAAAATTTGAAAGTTTGGACCTTGAAAATCAACGTTTTTCCATGTTCTTTTAGTTTCAAACTTTTTAACTAGCAATTTTCAAGGGAAATTCAATAAATATTGACAGATATAGGTGTTTTATGGCGTTATAACACGTTTAATCATCTGAATTATTGTAAACATTCGTTATTTTAGAAGAAAAAAATTTGAAAGTTTTGACCTTGAAAATCAACGTTTTTCCATGTTCTTTCAGTTTCAAACTTTATAACTAGCAATTTTCATAGGAAATTCAATAAATATTGATAGATATTGGTGTTTTATGGCGTTAAAACTCGTTTGATCATCTGAATTATTGTAAAGATTCGTTATTATACAAGAAAAAAATTTGAAAGTTTGGACCTTGAAAATCGACGTTTTTCCATGTTCTTCCAGTTTCAAACTTTGTAAATAATGATTTTTAAGTGAAATTCAATAAATATTGACAGTTATAGCTCTTTTATGACGTTATAACATGTTTAATTATTTGAGATATTGTAAATATTCGTTATTTTACAAGAAAAAATTTGAAAGTTTAGACCTCAAAAATCGACGTTTTTCCATGTTCTTTCAGTTTCAAACTTTATAAATAATAATTTTTGAATGAAATTTAATGAATATTGACAGATATAGCTCTTTTATGACGTTATAACATGTTTAATTATTTGAGATATTGTAAATATTCGGTATTTTACAAGAAAAAAATTTGAAAGTTTGGACCTTGAAAATCAACGTTTTTCCATGTTCTTTTAATTTCAAACTTTTTAACTAGCAATTTTCAAGGGAAATTCAATAAATATTGACAGATATAGGTGTTTTATGGCGTTATAACACGTTTAATCATCTGAATTATTGTAAACATTCGTTATTTTAGAAGAAAAAAATTTGAAAGTTTGGACCTTGAAAATCAACTTTTTTCCATGTTCTTTTAATTTCAAACTTTTTAACTAGCAATTTTCATAGGAAATTCAATAAATATTGATAGATATTGGTGTTTTATGGCGTTATAACTCGTTTGATCATCTGAATTATTGTAAAGATTCGTTGATTTATGAGAAAAAAATTTAAAGGTTTGGACCTTGAAAATCGACGTTTTTTCAAGTTTTTTTAGTATCAGACTTTATAACTAATGATTTTTAAATGAAATCCAATAAATATTGACAGATATAGCTCTTTTATGACGTTATAACATGTTCAATTATCTGAATTATTGTAAACATTCGTTATTTTAGAAGAAAAAAATTTGAAAGTTTGGACCTTAAAAATCGACGTTTTTTCAAGTTTTTTCAGTATCAATTTTTATTACTAGCGATTTTCAAGTGAAATTCAATGAATATTGACAGATATAGGTGTTCTATGACGTTGTAAAACGTTTAAACATCTGAGTAATTGTAAACATTCGTTTATTAAGAAGAAAAAAATTTGAAAATCGACGTTTTTTCAAGTTTTTTCAGTATCAAACTTTATAACTAGCGATTTTCAAGTGAAATTCAATAAATATTGACAGATATAGGTGTTTTATGACGTTATAAAACGTTTAAACATCTGTTTTATTGTAAACATTCGTTATTTTACAAGAAAAAAATTTAAAAGTTTGGACCTTAAAAATCGACGTTTTTTCAAATTTTTTTAGTATCAGACTTTATAAGTAATAATGATTTTCAAATGAAATTCAATGAATATTGACAGATAAAGCTGATTATGACGCTATAACATGTTTAATTACCTGAATTATTATAAATATTCGTTATTTTAAAAGAAAAAAATTTGAAAGTTTGGACCTTGAAAATCAACGTTTTTCCATGTTCTTTCAGTTTCAAACTTTATAACTAGCGATTTTCAAGTGAAAGTCAATGAATATTGAAAGATATAGGTGTTTTATGACGTTATGAAACGTTTAAACATCTGAGTTATTGTAAACATTCGTTGATTTATGAGAAAAAAATTTAAAGGTTTGGACCTTGAAAATCGACGTTTTTTCAAGTTTTTTTAGTATCAGACTTTATAACTAATGATTTTTAAATGAAATTCAATGAATATTGACAGATATTGGTGTTTTATGGCGTTGTAAAACGTTTAAACATCTGAGTAATTGTAAACATTCGTTTATTAAGAAGAAAAAAATTTGAAAATCGACGTTTTTTCAAGTTTTTTCAGTATCAATTTTTATAACTAGCGATTTTCAAGTGAAATTCAATAAATATTGACAGATATAGGTGTTTTATGGCGTTATAACACGTTTAATCATCTGAATTATTGTAAACATTCGTTATTTTAGGAGAAAAAAATTTAAAAATCGACGTTTTTTCAAGTTTTTTCAGTATCAAACTTTATAACTAGCGATTTTCAAGTGAAATTCAATAAATATTGACAGATATAGGTGTTTTTGACACCTGACAAGCACCGTGAACGTTTAACGAGTTTTTCCCCTTTTCAACTTGCCAATTGAGCACGCTCTATATTTTTTTTTATTTTTTTTCTATCATATACATTAAAAACAAAAATTATTTCTATTAAATTTAAATATTTATAATTTTTTTTTTTTTTTCCCTTTCTCTCTTTCTATGAATTTTATTGCCATTAAAATTTTAAAATATATTTTAGATTTATATTCAATAAATAATGTTGAATTTATTATTTTTTTATTTATTAAATTTAATTTATTCTACTATTTTATATCTATAAATTTTTTATAAATAAAATAAGTATTTTACTTTTTTTTTTTTTTAACCTACTTATTATAAGTTTATTACATTTTTTTTTTTGTTTTTACTGGCAAGTTTTAAAGTCGAGTTTATAATTGCTCTTGCATATTTTCTTGTTGGTTTTTTTTTATCAATCAACTTTGGAGATGTATATTTTTCATTTTTTATTTTTTTATTTTATTATTTTTTATAGATAAGGGAATATACCTATATTTTTAATTTATTTATTTATTTATCAGCACGCGTGTTGACTCTTAGATTAATGTTGGTAAATATGACAATAGCCCATAAGAATAGACCCTAAATGTTTTTTAAGTTGGTAGATAAAAAAAGCCCAAGTATTTTTCATCTAATATTTCCACGATAAGAATATCAAACTTGATGAAATTATTTCTTTTGATTTTATTAAATTATTTTATTTTTATTATCTTTTAGAAATTACTTTAAACAATCGTCCCTTTAATTTTTTAATTTGGCAACATTGATTCATCCCCAATTTGAGTTATTATTTGACAGTAAATTTAGGGTAGT